>JAPKLX010000054.1:1143489-1198493 GCA_026898415.1 Leonotis leonurus
ATTACAATAATTAAAATACAACACTAGAAATTAAAATTACAATAATTGAAAAACAACATTAGAAATAAAAATTACAATAATTAAGAAACAACTAAACTAAAAATCAAACATACTCCTAATTTGAGCACACATAGTGTTGTGCATCTCGAGTTGCTCGGGTGTCATTCTCGACGTATCCTTCAACAAGATCTTGTAATAAGCAAGTCTTGTTGTGTCGTAGGTGAATGTTGTGATTGCATTGGAAGCTAGTTTCAAAGTGTCAAACGCTTCGTTTTGTGGTTGCTCGGAGGCGGAGGCGGAGGCGGAGGCTTTACCCTTCCCTTTTCTTTTCGCCGCCTTCGTCCCCATCGGACGTTCCTCGGGTTGGGCGTCGCCTCCATCGGTTGAGTCGCTCACGAAGCCTTCCCCCATATTGTTTTTCCCCCTTTTGTTGGTGTGGATGATTGGAACAACGCGTTGGAATTTTTGCATGTTGCGCAAAATCTCCCAACAATGTCGGTATTTGAACTCCGACCCTTTGTTTTGTTTATACTCCGACAACGCCCTTTGGTAGATGTCGTGGTCGGAGTTGCCGCTTGCCCATTGATCACTGCACCGGTTGTAGATTGCGCAAAACTCACGGGTCGTACTTTGAATACGTTGCCAATGACACTTCAATTGGCGGAGGTTGCGATGCCTCGACATATTGAGTTGCCGGTTGAAGGAATCGGTGATGCGTTTCCAATAGGCCTCGGCCTTTTGGTTGTTGCCGACGATGGGGTCTTGGCTTGTGTCGAGCCAAGCTCGGCAAAGTATGATGTCATCCTCCTCGGTGTAGGCAACATCCACTTTGGTTCGAGCGCCCACTTTGGAGAGAGAGATAGCAACATTGTCGTCCGTAGAATCGTCGACGGAATCATTCAAGTTGATTCCGTCGAATCCTCCGGCTCTCCCGGAGGAAGCGGTTGAGAATGTAGGAGAGGGTTGGGAAGAGAATTGAGGTGAGTACGGAGGAAATGGAAATTGTTGGCCGGGATAAGGAGTAGAGAAGAAAGCAGAGTTGAATTGAGAGGGTGAAAATTGAGAGGGAGAGAAAGGAGAATTTTGGCTTTGATAATTCGGGTTGCCGGATGAAGAATTGTCCGAACTTTGATTATCGGAGCTTCCACCTTGACTTCGGTATAGAAATCTATTGAATTGTTCATCCATTTTTTTTTTGCTGGGGGGGGGGGAAGGGGGGTTGCAGGCGCCCCTGCCCAAGGGCTGCCCGGGTGTCGGGAACCCCTCCCTGCTGCGGATGCTCTTAGACTAATCGAAATAATTAAACTTAATTAAATCAGGACGACATCTGTCTATCTATTCCTAAATTAGACGTACGGTATCGAGAATCGATAAGGATAAACTGATGCTTAAATCACGTGCCAGCTTAAACTAGGTTAGCTAGCTAGCTATTGCCTAATTTTGGAGTACTCTACAAAACAAACCAATAATTAGCCTTTATCTAATTTTGGAGTAGTGAAATAAAACACACTACTTCCCTATTCCTAATTGCTTCTATAAATATTGCGTTTTTCGCTTTGTCCCCAAAAATATGGAAAATTATCATGGTTCCTTTTCCACGTAAGGAGATTGATTTGATGAGGATCAAAACAAAAAGAAAAAAGAAAAAGAAGTTGTAGCCATAATCATTAATCGATAAGGTATACGTATAAGATGAGCATAGATTCCAAGGAAAAGCAGCTCCCACACTGTTGCACGCTAAGAAAAGTAAATAAATTATAATTATAGTGTTGATGTCACACATTTATTTACATTTGCATACATATTTTAAGATATCAATTTATAAAATATTGTGTTTTTTCAATTATTCGATACGCACACTAATATTTTTAACATATTTTTTTTATTCGTTTATTAATATTTTTAATATTAAAATTTTTTACTTATAGTAATTATTCTATACACACGATTGAATTAAAAATTATAAATTATACGAGACTTAAACTCTACTCAATACACACATCTCAATTAATAATTATAATAAGTGTGATCCAAATTCATGAGTTATATTTTTCTACATAAAGTGAAAATACTACGTTAAAACACGTGTCAAGTCAAAGTGTTAAACACTCTTATGGAATGATGGAGTATATTGTAAATATTACCCTTACATTCCACACGCACTTAAATTAAACACACGTATTACATGAAAATGTGCAAACCTTTTAGGAGTGAAGATAATCTTTTCTAAGACAAAAAAACACTAAATAAAATAAAATATATAAGATCATATTACAACATAAAAACTAAGCTATTTGTCTCTATCAACCCCTTTTCTCTTTGATGCTCAAAGTTTCAATAATATTTACACTTCCAAGTTTATATATGTTGTGGACGATGGATGATCATTTATATTTAAGTATTTCTGGTGTGATAATAATTGATCACTTTGATTTCTGTTTAATTCTGTGGTTGTCTCTTTTTAGAAGCATCATTGTAGTTGTAATCACGAATAAAAATGAAATATATATATTGCGAACATATTCATACGTTCCCGCGCTTTGATTTACTTATATCCAGGAACAGTTTATGCATGGTTCTGTGCGGGTTAAATGATCATACAAAACTCTGAAAATATTGATAATCTTAAAATTATATAAGAAAGTTGATAAATCCACGTTATTGATAAAATTTTTAATTAAGTAAACAAAATCAATTTTTAAAAACGAATCATTATTATTGAGACATCTTTTGATCAAAGTAGGTGAGAAATAGCAGGACAGATAGAGTAATAATTTTTTTTTTAACAATTCTTTTGGTTAGGTGTTATTAGTTAATTTGAATGTCCTGTACTATATTTAGGGGATGGTCGGTATGTAGTAATGATATTTAGTAAAAATGGAATCAACATTTTAATGAAATCAACATAGAAAATGAATGAATTCATTCATTCAATTTCTATGGTTGGTATTTTTAAGGTAAAGAATGAAAAAATATTTTTTTAATTAAATTGCATTATTATAATAAAAAGATCTAATTTATCTAAATTCTAAAAATCAAGTTCAGATTCAGTTCAAAAAATAAAAATTAAATTCAAATTCAGTTCGTTCATTATTCGATTTAATAGTGAATTCGAATTCGAACTCGAACTCACCTCGAATTCATTATATATTCGAGTTTGTGCTCATTAAAAAAAATATTAAAATTATTTGTTATAATATATATTTTATATTAATTTGACAAGTTCATAAAGTAGTTCGTAAGTTCGCAAAATATTCGTGAACCTTTCAAACTGAATATAATTAGTTTTGAAAAATATTTTTTTACTACTATTATTCGTTGGATGTAGAGGTGTTCACGGTTACGGTTCGGAACCGAACCATAACCGAACCGTCGGTTCACGGTTCTGAATTTTCAGAATTCGGAACCGGAACCGAATAGTAGTTGTGGCGGTTCACGGTTTGAAACCGAACCGTGTAGGACGGTTCAAGTTACAGTTCCAAACCTCCGGTTACGGTTTCGAACAGTCTAAAAAATTAATGCTAATATATTTAAATTTTTGAAATTTTAATTATATACCAATGCATATCATCATTTAATTTTGTATCACATAATTACCTTTTTAATGTAATACTATAATTACTAGGTAAATATTTATTTTAATTTAGTGTTAATTATATATAATATCCATATAATAATATATTATTAATGAAATAATAAAAAATATTTTGATGTGTTATTATGTCATGAATACTTAAATTGAATAACACACTAAACACAAATACATTAATGAAATGAAATAAAATAAAATGTTAATCTTCATAAATATAACAATATAAGATGAATACTAATAAAAAGTTAATTATTTTAATTTATAATATTAAAGTTTAATTAGGTTCAATTCTCATCTAGTTAAGTTTTATTTTATTTGATTATTAACGTATTCATAAGTTTTAACGTGTTATTATGAATTATAAAAAGATTATTATAAAAAATGACTCTTTATAATATAAGAAATAAATTAAATTTAATAATAAAATTGTGATACGGTTCCAAATTAATGGTTACGGTTACGGTTCCGAACCGCCGGTTCACAGTTCTAAAATTTTGGAACCGTAATTGAACAGTCTTCTACACGGTTACGGTTCGAAATCGAACTGTCGGGTACGATTACGGTTCGGTTACGATTCGATTCCGGTTTCTTTGAACGCCTCTAGTTGATTGTGCAAAAAAGCTACTTAAAAATTGTATTGATTGATTTTCTTCATTTAACCCAATAGACTAAAATCGGCCAGGTCAGCCCAACTCGACCTAGCACGCGTGAAATTTTCGAAAAAAGTTTAATATGTCATTTCTAGTAAATAAATAACAATTATTTTTTTTCAAAAATCAAAATAATCTTCATTCTTGATAATTGAGAATAGTTAATACCAAGGATAGTGGAAGGAATATTAATCTTATATTCAAGGGTTTAGTAATTCCTTCAAAAATGATAATTCTAGACCATGAAACAGGAATGAAAATTTCATTCCTAAATCAAGGGTTTAGTAATCATGCATATATGATAAAATTTGTAAGTTTATGATTCATATATTTAAATCTAGTAGTTATATAATAATATAATTAGTTAATATTTTAGTAATTAATTATTTGATATTAGTAGTTAATCTCAAAAATTATATTATTATAAAAATAACACTTCGTATTTTTTTATATGTTGGATGTTATTTAAAGTGTCATGTTTTAGTATATCTTGAAAGAAAGGTATACCATGAAAGAAAGATATACTGAAATAAGGTAAGGTCTACCGAAAATAAGGTAAGGTGTAGGTAAGTAAAAATGTCATACCGAAAGTAAGGTATATCGAACTAAGGTATACCGAAAAGTATGTAAGGTAACGGTATGAAATTTTTCATACCAAAAGTAAAGGTAAGATATAAGGTATGATTATTTTATTAAGACATATAATACCGTGACACCCTTATTCTAGACCATGAAACAGGAATGAAAATTTCGTTCCTAAATCATTTGTGCGTACCAACCATGTCCGATGATGCATAAAAACGGACTTTAAAAACTTGAATCTAACTAAGATGTCCTTGTTCAAAATTTATGGGCCACGTTATATAATTTCTTAAAAACGCTCATTTTAAGCCCCTTTTAAGAATTCGCACAGCACTGTTGTTGTCTTATCTCCATTGCTGCATATATTTGAACTATTCTCAATATAATAACTTCACGACTGATGCCAACATATTGTGCAAATTCATCATCATATATATATATTGGGTATGATCTGTGAAAATCAAATCTTAAATAAATCCTATGCATTTTACTTGTTAGTTTGATGCATTACATTTACATGTTATGTTTTATTGCAAATAACATGATAATGTATTTGTATACATTAACCAATACATTATAGACCATAGATTTTACAAAGGTAACAATCCAAATTATTTCCTTCCTTCTACATAAATAGTAGTTCTCATTTAATCCACATTATAACGTGACAATATAAGGCATCAAATAAATATTTTTGCTCTATATATATGTGTCCGCAAGGATTAACAAGTGTTTTATTCAAAACTGTAATATATCAATCAAGATTCAAGTAATCAACCTCTTTCTTTCAGCCATAAATTTCACAAGTAGTCATATATTGGGAGTAAATAATTTCATCATTTCCCAAACAGATTAATTAGACCATATATATACATATATGAAGCATCGAATTTAGGACTTATTGATGAGTTGAAATATTTTCTTGACAAATGAAAGAGCATTTGAAACCATCAACTAGTTAATCAAACATGATTAATTTAACTAATTAACAATTTGCCTAATACTATAATGCTATTATATCTTATCGTATGACATTACATACATAATACCCTACTTATCATGTATGAATTTGTTACCCATTTTGTTATTTTAGTTATATATTCACAAATTTATTCAATTTCTTCGGTCTATTTTGTGGTAAGTGGACATCTTCATTTTATATACACAATTAAATTAAATATAATAAATCAAATGAAATTCAAGCTCAATACAAACATAAGAACTATTATTTTATTAAAAAGTGTATCACGTTGAGTATCCATATGATAGAGCGAGGTAGTATTTATGATAGAGCGAGGCTGTAAGAAAATCAAACTATTAGTGAGCTATTCGGGATTTGGCTCGATAAAAGTTCATTTCAAATTCGTTTATTTACTAAACGAATCGAACTCGAGCCTCGAACCGAGCTCGAATAATTTTTCGAGCCGAACTCGAGCCTAAAGGTATGTTCGAAAAATTCACAAACATGATCGAATATAATTTAACGAACCGAGCTTCGAATAGTTCACGAACTTTGTTAACGAGCTCGTTCATAAACTTTAAAAGCGAGCCGAGCTTCAAATAGTTCTCGAGCTTTATATATGAACTAGTTCACGAACTTATCAAATTAATATAAAAATAGTACTCCCTCCGTCCATGAAAATGGTTAACAGTTTGACCCGACACGAGTTTTAATATTGTGTTTTGACTTTAATAAGGATATGTAGTGAGTGGAGTTAGGGTCTCACTTTATATATAGTTTTAAATTGGTTGTGAGTAGTTAGTGGAGTTTGGGTCCCACTTAAAGTATTGTTTTAAATTGAGTTGTGTGTAGTGGATGTGGTAGGTCCAATTACTATAAAAGGAAAGTTTCAAATGTAAACCATTTTCGTGGACATCCCAAAATGGCAAAACGTAAACCATTTTGGTGGACAGAGGGAGTAGTATATATTAACAAAATAATTTAATAAACAAGTTTTTAAATGAACTCGAACTCGAGCCAAGTTCAAGCTCATGTTCGAATTTACTATGAAATCGAATAATTAACAAATCGAACTCGTTGAGTTCAATTTTTATTTATCGAACCGAACTCGAGCTTGGTTTTTAGAACTCGAACCGAACTTAAGTCTTCAAATTTTTAAACGAGCCGAACTCGAGTGTGACAGTATTCGGTTCAATTCGGTTCGATTATACCCCTAAGTATAACACATCTCGAAACAACCAGGAAAAAATGAATAAATGGATTTAGGAAATGAAGTAGCACTAATGCTTCTTAATTCAAGATATCAGCAGCATAAATTCCAAACATACACATTAATCAAGCACATATATGTTTAGGTACATTTTCAAAGACTACACATAAACAATTAGATATGAATAAATCTTTTACTAACATGGTTGTATGTTATTTATTTATCTATATATATGTATGTATTTATTTGTGGCATGTACATGCAAGACGTTTAATTCATGCAACGGCGCACGATCTTCTAAGCACTTAATCATCATTAATTATATTCACACGGTTTGTTTCCCTTTTCACCATCGTCTTCTTCTCTTCCATTTCTATACATACATACATATATAGATATATATATATATATATATATATATATATATCCACCGTCACCTCCGTCTTTCACCAATCGCCATTTTCATTCATTACTACAGCTCTCAAACTTCGATAAACCCAGAAACACATACATACTTGCTTGATTCCCACCTCTCTTCAAGAATGGAAATTACACAGCCTCTCAACATGGGATGGTCAAATTACAACCAAGCATCATCAATCCCCAGGGAAGAATATGAAGATGTTTTCTCTTTCCAATCCCACCTCCCACCACTTGATTTAAGGTGACGATTTTCAATATCACAAACTATTTTGTTTATCTTCTTCACTTTATATTTGAATATCATATTTTAGAATTGTACGTTAGTTGATAAACACTAAACTCTCACCGAATTATCTCTGATTTTTTACTTGTGTGTGCATTTGTTGATGGTGGTGAAATCAGTGGAATTCTTGGGTTTACTGGCTATGATGATTTTGGAATGCAAGAAACAATTGTTAGTGCGACGCCATCTTTCACTTCGGATATATGTTTAAGTGACCCTCTTTACCGGCCCCAACTCGATCTTGATCAAAACAAAGCAACCCTAACTCCTGGTAAATGTAACACTATGCCCTGAACTTATTGCAATCTTTTTTCAAAAAGAAAGTTCCTATATTTTCGTAGCTTTCCATCCTTTTTCCCTTTATTTTAATTCCCGGTACATTCTAACAATCTGCATCATTTGTGGCAGATGTTTTCTGTAGCAACTCTGGGAGTGGTGTATTTTTGGATGAATTGGGAAGTGCATTGCAGATTCAACCTGAACCGCAACAGCATTTGCTTCTGTTGGAATACAATATCAATGGCGATACGTTGAATGGTGAGAAGTATTCAGTGCAAAAGGAGAAGAAAGCAGTGAAAAGATCTTTTGAAGAAATGGAGGACCAGAGCTACAAAAATAACTCCAACAAGTTATCGAGGCAAATGATTTCTCAGTATTTCTATATGCCGATTACTCAAGCAGCGAGAGAGTTGAATGTAGGGTTAACCCTCTTGAAGAAAAGGTGTAGGGAATTAGGAATACGAAGATGGCCCCATAGAAAGCTCATGAGCCTTCAAACTCTAATCGACAACGTCCAGGCACATTCTTCTATCTCTCTATCTATTTTTTTATGTCTAGGGTTTGATCATCTCTGAATTTCAATTCATTGGACGTTACAGCAATTCGGAAAGGACGAAGGGGAAGGTAAGTTACAGGAATCGTTGGAGATTTTGGAACAAGAAAAGAGATTAATGGAGGAGATTCCAGATTTACAACTGGAGGACAAAACAAAGAGGTTAAGACAAGCATTTTTCAAGGCAAATTACAAGAAGAGGAAGCTCATGGGAATGATTGAGCCGTCGTCGAAGACTGCAGCCTCTAGCAGCAGTCGTCGTAATAATGACATATACAGATCGAGGGTGATTGATGATGACGTTGATGATGAGGAGCTTAAGTATTTTTTCTCAGATGACTTGTCTTCTATTTCTAGTTTCTAGTACTTCAAAAGCCCCCATGCCATTTAGTTTGATGAGGTGGATTAGTTAAACACTAATCTCCATCAAAAGTCCTAGTTTGATCAAATCTTTGATAGCGTTTTGATCAAATTAGGTTACTTTTAGTGGAAAATAATCGCTACAGGTATTTTGTATTTTGTATCTCCATACCAGGAAAAACTAAACCAAAATCAGTGGCACTACTATCATTTATATATATGCCGTACGTGGCTTTAATATTCACTTTTATTTCATTTTCGAAACTTCTGTTTTGGGTTTTCTAATTTCTGGAAGATGATTATGAACTAATAAAAAACCAATATGGGTGTCATAACTTATGAGGAAAAGCCATAGGATGTGTGTTCATATTTGTGGGCTTCAGTATCTTGGAATCAGAATTTTCAATTTCTTAGTGTTTCGTAACTCGTAAGCATTTTTAGAAATAAAACTATAGTACGGTGTGTATATACTAAAGTTACGGCTGTCACTAATTAACTAATGGAAAAGGTAACAATATATGATCTCATTGGATTACTAATGGGGATTTTATTTTTGAGAGATTTTTTGGTATAAATCATCGTATTTTTATAAGTTTTGCAAAATATTAAAAAAAAATGTTTGGACTTTAATATTTAATTTCAAGTTTTGTATTTTTGTTTTTAATATTACAACAAAACTGAAATAACATTAAAATTGATATTAATTAAAAAATAATAATTCAATTAAATTTAAAAATCACATTAAAATAAAATTTACATTAATTAAAATTTTAAAAACTAACATTACTTGTTCCATTTGATTTTTATTTTCGCAATCATCATCATATGCGTCTCGAGTTGTTTCGAAAGTCATCTTCGACGTGTCTTTTATCAAAAATCTATTCTCTATGATTTGCATACAACTAGATGAAAAATCTATTAAGACTTTGACGCTCATATTAAAATATTGCAAAGTTTTGTCGCTTGGCTCGGGTGCTTTATTCTTTTCCTTTCTTTTGGCCGCCTTGGTCCCCATAGGTCATTGATCGGGGTTTGAATGAGCTAAGTTTCTAGTGAACCCTTCGTTTATATTGATCCTTCCCATTTTTGTTGGACTTGGTTTGATATCTGACATGATCTGACACGATTCGTCAAAACTTGAACGTGTTGCGCAAGATTTTTCATCTCCCAACAATGACGGTATTTGTACATGTAATATCTCATATTCCTAAGTTTGAAATTGGTTAATTTATAAATATATCTATAATGATAATTATATATATATATATATATATTATTCTATCTCTAATTATTACGGACATATCTAGAATTAATATGTGTATATATATATATAACACAAAAGATTTGGAAAAAAATAAAATAAATTAGAGTTAGTGGAGATTGTAGAGAGAATTTTTAGGATACTTTAGTTGAAATAGAGATATAAGTGGGTAGAAATCAAGGATTTGAAACCCTCTCTCACGTCCCTCCTTCCCCAAATCCAATTATAGAAATCCCTTTCACATTTTTTCTCCATATTCAGTGGAAGAATATATTCTTTCAAATTTTCTCTTGGAGTTTCAAGGTTATTCCCCCAGCATAACTCAGGTTTGAAAACAAAATTTTTCTTTTATAAAAATTGTAGCTTCACTATTTCTTCATGTCGTAGTGAATTTATATACTATGATTTTGGCTCCTCAAATTTCTATTTCCCTAACTAGCCTATTATGATTGTCAAGGTTTAGTGTTTGCGTTGCTGCATTCATTCCTTGGATGTTTGAGGCTCTGTTCTTGACTCTTTATCTTGATTTCTATTTTTCTTCTTCTTATATGATTTGATAGAGTAGGGGTAGACCATTTTTCCCTTTTTGCTATAAGAGTAAAATTCTTTCATGGGATGAATGCATCTTCAATTTAAACAACCATTTCGTCTGCAACACAACAATTTCAATTAGTAATTTGTTGAACATTAATAATATAGATAATTAGTAGTTTAAATTTTACTCATTATGACATGGAATCTCGTAATAGTATATATGATTGTACTCCCTCCGTCTCACTTAAGATTCCCTCCGTCTCACTCAAGATGACTCATTTCTTTTGGGCACGCAGTCCAATAAAATTTTCTTCTTTTTATTTACTCAATACATATATCTCCTAAAATAATTGCTATAAAAGGAAATGAGTCTATCTTGTTGGGACGGACAGAAATGACAAAATGAGTTATCTTGAATGGGACAGAGGGGAGGGGGAGGGAGTATATGATTAGCAGTGAATCATGATTTCACTTTTTAGTTAGATCATAGTTTATTCGGAATAAGTAACTAGCACTGAACAATTTATTAGTGTTTTGTCAAATATAATTAGTTGTAAATCTAATTTAAATAGATTAATTGGAGGTTTACTAATATAAGTTATTTGCTTTATTAGGTGACGTACCACTAGGGTCCCCTTCTAATACGTGATTTGATATCGTGGTGTGCTCGACTCTTGAGGTGGGTAGCTTCTTCTCAAACTCGATATATGTTTTATATTAATGTGAATTTTAAATGTGTTTGAGAATGTTTTATGTTAAGAAATGCTTTATGTTCCATATGTTTATCGTTTGTGAATTTATGATACAAGTAATGTTATATGCATATAGCTATATGCATTCAAGGTCCTGTGCACAGTGATGGTATTCCTATATTCGCCTTGTTCCTTTGAGCACTTGTGGTTTATAGATGAGGTTACGTTTCTAAATTCGCCTTGATGCCTTGAGGACATGTGGTTTATAGATATCAAGCTAAATTGCTATATTCGACTTGCTCCCTTGATGACTTGTGGTTTATGCCCTAAGAATTTCATATTATTTATTTATATATTTTATTATTATATTATATGTTTTGACAAATATAAGGAACGTTTCACTACCCTACGTTTTAAAGTACTCACCCCACTTTTTATAAAATATTTTCAGGTCAGTAGATGGGGAGCGGAGCGGCGTGAAAGAAACGGTGTGATCTATCTTTTTAATTTAGTTGAGAATTTGATTGAGTCACATTGAAACTTCAAGTTTTAAATTTTGTTTTATTGCACGTATGTCGTAGACATTTAGTATTAGTACCTTATTTTTCCGTTATTTCGAAAGTTTAATTATGACTTGACGGTGAATGGAACATAGTATTCAAGTTTCTTATTATTCATTTTTTTTTATTCACCGAGATTTTTAATTCGTATATTTTTTAATGTTTTATGAAGAATGACTTATTTCCGCATCATAAATTTTATAAAGAGGTAATATTTCAATTTAGATATTTAGGGTGTTACAGTACATCTTCTAGTTCGTTTGTTTAAACTCGGTCATCGCCTAGTTGAAAATATCGTCGTCGGAATTGCCACTTGCCCACGCTTCGGCACACTGGTTGTATATGCTGCAAAACTCTCGCGGCTTATTTTGAATACAACCAAATTGACACTTCAATTGTTTCAAAGTGTAGTGTTTGGGGGAATCGCGGCGTTGCCGGTTGAAGGTCGTGGTGATGCGAGACCAATACGTCTCGCCCTTTTCTTTGTTCCACACGATGGGGTCGTGGTTGTATCGAGCCATGTCCGAAAAATGATGACGTCATCTTGGACGTTGTAGTGGCCAATGACTCCTGTGAGCCTAGGCATGTCCTTTGTAGAGGGTGAGCATGAGCATCGTACGAAGCTTCGTTGAATGAATCGTTTAACTTAATTCCTTTGAATCCGCTGGGTGATGCAAAGAAAATTGTTGGGAAGAAAAATATTGGTCAAAAATATGTTGGCCAGGAACATTTTTGGGTGGGAAATGGAGAGGCAAGGAAATTTAGGAGTGTTGAAGACGCAAGGTGAAAAGCTTGAGCTTTGCTTTGTAGAAATTGCAAAGCCCAATGGCGAATCACCATAGCTCATGTATTGATCCTGATTTTTTTAAGTAGGCACATTTTTTTTTTTTAATTTGAAAAGAGATAGCAAACATATTGAAGAAAGATGATAAGAGGATTGAAGAAATGGAAGAGATGTGTAAAATGTTGAAATTAAAATGTGTTATTTACAAATGAAATTGAGATAAATAAAATTCAAAACATAAAAAATTAAAAAAAAAGAAAAGAAAAAAGGGTTGGGAGCCGAAGTGATCAAGCTAGACACCCACAACACGGGTTCTGAGAGGTCTCGCATGACCGAGCCCAGATCTCGCAAGCGAGCTTGGCTCGCGCACCTTCAATCTCCATAGCGCATGTCTCACGGGCGGGCACACACTCCTGAATAGTGAGCCCCTACTCAATAACCTGCGATGGACATGCTTTAAATACTAACTAGTTTGTGCACCCGTGCTATGCATGAGAATATTTTATTATCAATAATTTATGCATATGGATATTTAAATAATCAGAAATGTTGGAATTAAATTGTAATAAGATCTTAATCAGTGGTTCTAGAACCGTAATAGTAATTGATATTTCAATTTCAAATTGTAATTGTGTACATGACGGTTCGGTTACAGTTTCAAAATTTTGGAACATTGATTATTGATTCAGAACAATAACTTTGATTAATTTAACTAATTTAATTTATTTCTTATATTGTAAATTGTAATTATTTATAATACATAATATGGCGAAATATTAAAATAACCATTTTTCAAAAACAATAATAAATAATAGCCGTACATATAAAACTGATAAATAATAGTCCTTTTTTAAAAATAGTAGATTATAACCCTTTTATTTTTATTTTGCATATTTTCGAATTTTAAACATTATTTCTCATATAACACACGAATCTCGTGAGCTCTAAAACATTCGAAATTATTTGTATGTATTTATAAATGACATCTAGTACTTTACGATTTTTAAATTTTTTATTTTATTTCTTTTTTGTGAATAAAATTTAATTATTGATTACTATATAATATTTGAATCTTGATTGTAAATAAAATAAAAATTAATTACAAAAATATCGCCAAAATACGTACGTTGCAATTTTTAATTTTTTTTTTAATCATGATTGTCACTGAAATTAAAATTAATTACAATAGTACCACTTACATTGAATTGTTGCAATTTTATATAGATATATATTACAAAAATATTTTTGTAGAAATAATTATTTATGAAATTTTTATACAATTTACGATTTTACTTTGTTTTTAATTTAAAATTTAAATTTATAATCCTCTAATTTTCATTAAAAATTTCACACCAATTTAGTTTGTGATTCAATTTCTAAATACCTTTTGGTTATTCAATCTTTGATTTAAAAAAACATATTTTCAAAATAAGAAAATGAAAGATTCAACAGAAGAACAGATATTTAAATAATTAAAAAAAAAAACAAAATAAAGATAAAGATAAAAAAAAGTAAATTAGTTCAATACATAAACAAACATACGCTGCTCAGGAAAGTGTTGCACACTATATTGCAAATGAAATATATTGACATTTTTAGAATTTTCTTAATTATAATTATCATCAAAATTACAATTATTTATAAAATCGTCATTTAAATTGATTTCAAATTGAATTGCAATCAAATGCGTCCTAGTTATATATATATATATATATATATATATATATATATATATATAACATGTTTTTTCAACAATGATTAAGAAGGCTTTTGGTTTGAGGCATTAGTTTAATAAGGGATAACAAAATGTGCTACTATTAAAATACCATATTTTTATTTATAACTCATTATTTTTTATATTTTTCAATTACTCAAACACTAAAAAAAAGGATTTTATAGTAATGGAATAGTGACGGAAAAAAATTTTGTTTCTAAATTTTAACGGATTAACAACGGAATTGTTATGCAATTGTTGTTCAATTTTTAGTAACAGAATTAGTGACGGAATAATCCGTTATTAAAATTTAATAACAAAATTTTCCGTTACAATTCCGTTACTAAAATTGAAGAAACTATTTTAGAAATAGAAATTCCGTTACAATTCTGTTGTTATATAGTAACATAATATATTATGTTATTAAATTTTTTTAGTAACCATCGCTATTACTACGGATAAATTCGTAACAAATCTGTTACTAACATTTTTAGTAATGAAAAAATTTCGTTGTTAAATAATTTTTTTTGATAGTAAAATGAATGATTATATAATATTTTAATTTTGAATCGTTTATATTGTTAAACATTCTTGAATGATTTAGAAGGGCATAAGTAAAAAGCAAAATTTATAATTAAAAAAAAAAAGAATTATTGATAAAGAGAGATTTAAAGTTAATTTCTTATCAACCTTATCCACCAAAACACACGACTCTAAATTGAACTATCCTTCACATCATTATCAACTAGGGTTTATTATTCTACTTTTTTATTCACATTCTTCCATAATTAAATATTATTTTATTTTTATTTTTAATTTATATAATTTAGGTTAATTTATATTTAGCACTATGAGTTCAGCTTAACTAAATTGAGTATATGATTACTTTTTAATATTTAATATCTCTTTTATTTAATTTTTAGAGTATAAATTCAAAATTAAAATATTTCCGTCTAATAAAATTCTTCTGCAGTAGCATAAACTAAATTCTGAGCAATTTAGTGTTAAGTTGAATACTCCAACTACATATGTTTACATTGTCAACAATACAACTTGGAAGCTTGTAATAATTCAGTCTTTTCGGCCTCCAACAAAATAAGATGTGGTGGAAATCGCTTTCCCACCTAATCCAAAATATGAAATGACTTATAAGCTTACGAAATATTTAAAGGGAAAATTAGTGTACAACAAAATTTAGGACAGAATGTGCGGACGTAAACTTTTTTCATAAATTCTATTTATATTATATATTATTAGTTACATGTATATATACTAATTAATTATCTTGATAAGAAAAATATTTCACAAATATAATTATCAAATCTATATTTACAGATAATAAGTCTTCGTAAGATATTCACACGTAAGTCATGATGTTGATACATCTTTTAATTAATTTTAAAATTAAATAATTTGTTATGCAGTAATTTAATTTCTTTATTTCTTGTTAGGATTTACCGAATTTTATTATAAGAGTTTCTTATATTAGTTGTAAAATTATTTTTAATCGGGTTTGGAAAAGATATGCATATAAATAAATTAACATGTTCATCTAATTAAAAAATTATTATTATATAGGCTCAACTTATATATTAATGATTTTTATATAATATTTAAAAAAATAATAACTACCAATATAAAAATACTAAATACTAATTATTTAGTTCATAAATACATTTTATCAACCAATTCCGTGAACTATCACCCCACTATTCCCACTTCTTAAGGTTATTTATGATATTTAATTTAGATATAATTAGTTTTTTGACTTTTTTTTATATTATTAACTACTAGTTTTTATGTTTGTTATTTTAAAATAAATATTATAGCCTATTTTCCATATTACATATGTTTGTGACATAAATGTTGAGCCTATAAGCTGTATATTTTCTTTTAAATTGGCTTTACGACGAGCTTATATCCATATACGGCAATCTATAATGGGTGATATATGGATAGTACCTCTTTTTGTAACTTAAAATCAAAAATGCCCTATCTTGTAAAACTCTATGAAAAGTACCCAAATTATGTGTTGTTGACCATTATACCCTTTCTTAACATAATTTCTCCATTATCAATATAGTTAAAACTAATTAATATTTCAAATAGTATAAATCATGCATTTCTATCAAGCCCATCACACTTCCGTATAAATAAATTCAATATTAATACCAACTATTCATACCTTCTTTGACCGATAAGCTGTCGGGTCGTATCTACCGGAAGTTTTAGGGACCTCGTCCAACCACCAGGAGCACCTTATGGATTCCAGACGCAGATTCCTTCAACAGCTCACAGCACAGCTCTCGTTCGTTTCCTACTCGGGGCGTATAAGTAATTTTGTTGGTAAAAATAAGGAAAATATAAATCCAGAAGAGGATGAACAAAAGCCCAAATCTTATTAAGGAATTATAAATATATATTACATACTAATTTAATCTCCTTTAGGGAGGAGACTAACTTGTTTAGCTACCTATGGTAGCGGAAAGAAAAACAACTCGCATAAACTATATATGACTACAATGTTTATTGTTGGAGAGAAGTAGGAGAATTTTCGCTCCCTTAACTCTTCTCCAATGCCTTCTTTATATAGGAGTTTTTAGGCCTCCTTCCTTGATGCATTATTGCTTCGGATACCTTATCCTTCTTTTCCCATGTGACACTGGGTCCAGATAAGGTAAGCATCTTGTAGTGGTCAGACCCCTTCTTTGAATTCTTTTCAAAAGTTAGTTGTCCGTTCTTATTATTGTTCCACCGACGATTCTTTTTATGGTGGAACGTCTTTTTCTTCCACCCACCATTGTCGTTTTCTTTTTGGTGGGTGCTGCTTTATCACATGTTTTTTTTTACCGAAAGCATCTTCTACTTTATTCTCACATGGCCTCTTTATTTCTGTCGGCCATCTGCCTTTTTTGGAGGGACTCTCGGAGCTCGTCCCTTCTGAGAAGTATTCTTCTCCTCATACTCGTTGGCTCGGAACTTCTTCTTATCTGGTTTGGGTAAGAAGCCTTTTCCGAACTCAGGTTCACGTTGGACTGGACAATCCGAACATATCTTGGACTCCCAATGGCCAACATGAGCCATGTTGCAAAATTTTCGATGAGTCTCTTTACTCATCGCCATCTTGTTTTCCCACAGAAGAGTTCTTTTCTGCTCAAAAGCCTCTTCCGCGAACTTGGTTGTTTTCCCTGTCATAGTATTTAACAGGAACGATCCATTCATTGAATTTTGAAAGAATTTGAATGGAAACTTGACTTTGTCCATCTCTGTGAGACAGACCCATAATCCCCATGCTCGCCTCGTCGTGATTTGATCATCAGAAATTGAGGCGATCATTGGAACCTCATTAGATGGTGCCTTGATTTGATTGAAGGCATCCATTCGGGGTCTTCGAAGCCTTATGTAATGAAAGGCCTCATGATTTCCCTTCCCTGCTGGTTCTGGGGCTGCACTTATAAAATATAGCTCCAGTGTATCACCTCGGCAAAGTTGGTCGTTATTTGCCCAGGTATCATGTACCGCTTCCTGGATCCAACGAGGTAGACCCTTGATTTCTGGAAACGATGGGGACATAGTATAAACTGAGGCAAGTGCCCCAAATTCATACCACTGCTTGACATCATGGGGTTTTGATCCCGGCATCATCCATACCCGTGGATATTTCCCCGAGATATCAACCCTGCTAATACTTGGATTGATACCTACTCTTGTGAATAATTTCTCCCAGTTCGCCTGATAAGCCTGTTCAGAAGAGGAGAAAATAATCAAGTTAGTATTAGACTCAGATTTGCCTGTCATGGGCCTGAGACTAATCTCTCCCTCTTTTTCCCCAGAGGTGGAGGGTTGACATGATGGTTCAGGCGGTAAAGCCCTATCATCATCTTTTTCTTGGGCCAGTGGTTCAGACTCCACCAGCTTAGAACTTGCTAGAGGGGTATTTGAATCCCCATCTACCGGTTTAGGTGCCGGAACACGAAACTCTGCTTTCTCTAGAGGATGTCTAGAAGCCCGCAGGATTGGCTTTTCCAGTGCTGACCCTAACTGAGTAAAGGTCAGCAAACAGGCTCTTATTCTACCGGAGACTTTCGTCTTATCGGTAGCTTGCATTTTCCCCATCTGATCGGCATGGAGAGTGCACTCGTCCCATTCGTCCAAAAGCATTTCCAAATTTTCTCGGAGATGCCTCTGTGCTAGCATGATGGATCCAACCTCAGCAGGCTCCATCCCTTGTTAAAAAATCTGCAAGAATATTTTCATGAGATTTTACTACAACAATATCATAAACATAATATTGACATAAAGCTTGCCATCTAAGTAATCTAGCCTTTTCAGGCTTTGATTCTATGTTATTTCTTAGGAAAGCTTTAACCTGGGTATTATCAACTTTTAAAGTAAATTTCTTTGCTAATAAGAATAAAGACCATTTCTTAAAAGCCTTCACCACTGCAAAGAATTCCTTCTCGTTGATATGCCATCTGATGGCCTCATCTTTGGAGAACAAACCACTACAATATCTACATGGTTCTTCTCCATATGGAGTGATTTTTATTAGGATCACTCGCATCTGTATAGAGGACCAGATCATCCTCATCCTGTGGAATTGAAAGCTTTGAGAGATTTTTACATTCCTCCTTTAGCTTTTTCATTCCTTGTCGATGCTCTTCCGTCCATATAAACGGAACATCTTTCTTTAGTAAATTACTAAAGACCTTCCCGTGTTTCGCAAAATCTTTAATAAACATTCCGGCGAAATTAACAATTCCTAGAAAACTCAGAAGTTGTTTCTTCTCTTTCAATGTTTCTGGAAAATCCTGGACCTTTTGCACAATATGTTCCTGCAAAGTTATTCCAGACTCATCGATTTCTATTCCCAAAAATTCCATTTTTCGGTAGCAATTACTGCTTTCTTTTCAGACAGCACTAATCCCTCCTTGTAACAAGCATCTGCAAATAATTCCAGATGTTTGATATGTTCATCCATATCTTTTGATGTTATTAGTATATCATCAATATAGGCAAACATAAAAGAAAAATAATCTTTAAAAAGATTATCCATCTTTCTCTGGAAAATCTGGGGAGCATTAGCTAACCCCATTGGCATTACGTTCCAAACGAAATGCCCTTGTGGTGTTGAGAAAGCTGTGAGTCTCTTGCTTTCTTCGTCCATGCGAATCTGATAAAACCCTGACTTGCAATCAAACTTTGAGAAGACCTTAGCATTATGTATGCAGTTAATAAGGTGATCTCTACTTGGGATAAAATATCCATCAAACTCTAGAATATCATTAATCCCTTTGTAATTAATGACAAGTCTAGGTTTACCTCGCTTGATCTCACCATGATTCCTTACCAAAAACCCTGGGCTACTGTAAGGCGAATTAGCTGGCTCGATCAACTTCATATCAAGATGTTCCTTGATAATAATTCTCATATCCTTCTGATCTATCAAGTTCATCAGGATTGGTCTGAACCTTACAAACTCGTGCATCCTTTCCGGCTTCACCTTTAAGGTTGCTTTGAGTTGGTTCCTTTCCCACCAGGCCAAAGGATTCTCATTGTAGCATCTCGAGATCTTCCTTTTGACATCTGCAAGGGACACCTGCATTTCAACCTTAATTTCTTTGTTAGAAATCAAAGCTGCCTTAAGGATATGAACTTCCTCATCTTGAAGATCATTCTCACGGATACAGCTAAGCACTGCTTCGCTGAACCGCCTTTGATCCTTCATCTTTGGTTGACGAAGTTTGCCTTCATCACCACGCTTGCTGCGAAAAGCTACTGGAATCTGGCGATTAAAGGCTTTCCTCAGTCTCTGAACAATGATTTTATGCTCACAATTAGTCGTGAACACTAATCTTCATCGCTCATTGTTCTGTGTGTATCTTTTGAACATCTGTATGAAGTTATTTCCTAACAGAATATCTGCACCCGTATCATGGAAATAGACTGGCGGTGTTTTAACCTTATACCAAGGTGTCTGACCTGCTCCCCCAATCAGTATTTCCACTTCTTTTACTCCTTTGGAGAAGAGTAAAATTCTTTTGGAGAAATGTCTTCCAGCAATTTGAGGTAAAGTATCCTCAACTTCTGCTGGGAAAATTCCCCTTCTTGCTATGCATATTCCTGCACCTGAATCAATATAGGCCGAGAAGTACTCTGCCTTATATTTTTCATATAACACTCCCACTGGAATGTATATCGAGAATGGACTTGTCATACGATTATGAGTCATTTTTCCTCTATCGTAATCATCATCCCTTGTTCCATCTGTTTCCAGGGCTTGAATCTTTCCAAATAATCCCGCCCTAGAATCAGAACATCTTCTCGTCCTGCTCTTCCCTTAAACTCTACCATAAAACCCCCTAGGTCAAGGGTTCCATTGTAATGGTTTACTTCTGGTTGCGGGAGATAATACAAGACACTACATGGAAAATTATTTTCCCATCTTGTAGTATCAAATCTTGTTGTCATCCCTCTCCATCCTTCTGGACATTTCAGATTAACTGAAACCTGAGCTTTCCATGGGAATTGGGGTTGACCATCTTGGATGAGTTTCCTCCCAAAAGGTTGAGATATAATTCTATCTCCTTGGAAGGATAATCTTCCTGAGCTTATCTTAAGACTTTGATCATGTCTTATGACAGGACTCTCTTGTATTCGAATGTTGACTTCCCTTTTTTGTGGAATCTCCATTCTGTCAGGACCAATAGCTGTGGTCACCTTCTTGAAGATATTAGGTATCTCGATGAACGGCTTTCCCAAAAATAACTCTGTATGGTGAGAGTTGGAAAGCGCATAGGATATCTGATATGTTATTGAATAAGGTGTATTTCCCTCATCCAATAACTCCTTCCTTTTAAAGTCCTGATAAAGAGTCAGAGCTTTACTGAATCCCGAGTCGTTGAGATTGTAGGCAATTTTGGGATAGACAATTCCCACGACTTGGCCAGCACAAAGATTCCCCGTGATGGTTCCCATCACCGAATCTTGTAGGTTTCTGATCCTCCTATCACATATAGCTATGTCGATTGGAGCATCAATTCCTGTAAACATCGTGGATTTGAGAACTAGTTGTATTGCCCCGATATGAATCCATCGCATCTTTTCGGCAATCTCTGGTTTTAGTTTCTCCAAATCCTCACGGATGTCACTTGCTGGAATCAACTGCATCTCCACTTGATTCCCCGTAAACTCAATAGGAAGTGACATCTCTCGTCTAGTAATTCCATAGACGATATGATGTTTCCTTCTTCCTAGACTGAAATTCCTTAGTACTTCGTCTAGGTTGCTGGCATTAAAACCTTGATACTTCTGAATATTCAAGGTTTTCTTCATGATTTTGTCAATCAGGTTCGGCGAGTTCATCGTTCGACTAGAAAATCCAGTCCGATCTTCTTTCACCTGATGACAAGACTCAGCTTCAGTCTGAAGATTCTGTAGATCCATCAGAATATTCATCTTTGCTAAGAATCTCTTCTTGCTCGTATATACTCTCGTCTGAGGGTATATCTTCAAACTAGTACACTTGTATCAATTCCTGGTAATATATGGCATCTTCGATGTCTGGAGTAGACTCGAACCTTCGCATGCCTCTCTGCTCGTTGTCTGGACAATTTATGGAAATGTGTCCCTTCGCCCCGCATGTCCAGCAATTGCAATCCTTAAAACTTTCATTAGCTCTAGTGTGAGCTTTTCTGAAAGTTTTTCTTGCTGGAGTTCTTTCCTGGAAACGGTTTGAACTGGATCCCTGGAATGAACTTCTACTGCGAGCTGGGCCGCTTCTTTGTCCAGTTTTGTATGATCTAGCTTTCTGTCTAGACCACATCATCCTTGGCTTCCAAGATCTTCCTCTTGGATTTCTTTCTTTGGAATAGGGTTGGTACCTATTCTTTCGTCTTTTGGTTATTGATGGCTCGCCTCCAATAACAACTGGAAGATCATTATCTTCACAGTTCAGATGAGCTGCTTTGTTGATTCTTCGCAGCCTCTTCAGATTTTTCTGAGCAATGGCTTGTTGACACCACTCTGAAAGCTTTTGATGTACATAGGACATCCTTTTGGCGATGCTGTCACTACCCTTGGGGATATAATCCTTGATCAACATCTCCTTCCATGGGCTCGGAAATTTTAAGAAGAAAATTTCCTTCGCGATCGTCTCATCAGCTTTTGACTGATGTTGGTAGATTGTAAAGAGCTGAAGAAATTTATTGAGCGCCTTTGGGTCCAAGACTGTAAGTCTTAGATTATATAACGCCAATAGATACTTTCTTCTTTTCTCTCTATCAAATCCCTCGTAGTATCCTTCTCCGATGAAATGATCTTTGAAGAGGACACTCATCCTTCGGATAATCTCCGAGTAAGATTCCTCTGCGAAGCATTGATTTTTTACTTCGAGGTAGAATCCTTCCCAGACGATTTTTACAACGCCTGCAAGACTAGTTTCAAGAATCTTCACTAGTCCTTCTTTGTTAACGTCGAGAGTAGCTGCTGCGATCCGCATCGCTCCTCCCCACTCATCGATCACTGCTTCCCGATCTTTGAAGCTAACTTCATCAAGATCAAGCATCACTCCATATGGATGGATAGGATCCAGGGTGGCTCTTCCAACCGGTGAATCTTGGATTCTGGGTTGTCGCCTTCTTCTGGTTCTTTCCATCAGTATGGCTTCATCGGGTACCGTTGAAGTATACGATGGTCCGGCATGGAAATCACGAGCTTCCCTCATGGCTTCTTCAGGTGGCGGTAGTGCTTGTTGATTTAAAGGGAATGCTCCATGTGCCGCATTTCCCTCCACCATTTGATGTTGGTTCATCTTGAGATCAACCACCTTCATGTTAGCAAAGGATTCTGCTAACTCTTGTAGATCTTCAAGTCCGATTCTTTCAAGGTTATTCATGATTTTTCACCTTGGAATAATCGTAAATATCTTTCCACTTGAGGATCTCTGCCTTTATCCTTTACTGGTAAAGGATATTTTGGTCCTTCGGGGAATAGCATCTTGTTTCTTTTTTCTGAACAAGATCTATTCTCTAACTGGCCAACTCGTCCCTGAATATCTTTCAAGATGGTCATAATCTCATCTTGTTGAATAGATATTCTCTTTATCTCTTGGGGTACTGTAATTAGGCGATTGCCGTAATTTTGTACCGTCTTCTGGATCTCTCTTAAATCAACCGAGAATTTTGATATGTCAGGGTCGATTTCTCGGAAGACCGGAGTGCCTTCCCTCCTTTCTTGACTCATTAGAAATGGGTTGAATGTCCCATTTCCATTTGCTGGTTCACCTCTTATTGAAGTGAATGGCCTACTCGGAGTAGATCTTGGTATCTACTCATCATGACAATGATCCGTAGACTTTCCTCTACGGACACAGGACCATGAGTCCGTTCATCCAATTTGTCAGCCCAGAAAAGGAATTTTTCCTGGTGCTTTCTTGTGGTAATCTCCAATTTTTGGAGAAAATACCTGTAACAGAAGCATCTCGGACAATCGTCCGGATCCATATTTTCTTGGTGTCTCCTCCGTTAGGAAATAATTAAATGCAATAAATAAATATAATTCTTTAATAAACCTAAGGCTCTGATACCATTTTTGAAGCGCCTGTTAATGCCATTTTCGAAGCGCCTGTTAATGCCAAGATTTATCTCCAAACATGCAAATAATATATCAACATGTTCTAATTTCAATGAATAATATGCTCAAAATTTTTCATAAAAACCCGGTCGTGAAAAACAAAAATCCGGTCGGTACATATTCAAAACCCGGTCGGTTTTGGTCTCAAAACCCGGTCACTATTCACCGTCCAGATTTTGATTTAATATGAAAACCTTCCTTCTTTTAGTCTTTTATTACCATCTTTAATATATTTTGAGCATCTTATTAATTGAAATTATTTTGAAATATTAATTATTATTTAACCATACATGTAATAGAGAAATTTATTCTTTAAATAAATATTTTGAATAGATAAACGTGGGTAAAATAGTCCTTTTGGGCACTTTTCATAGATTTTTACAAAAGATGACACTTCTCATTTAAATGTTAGAGAAGAGGGCATTTTTCACAATTATCCCATCTATAATTATAGACATGTTTAATTTGTGACAAAGTATATTGGATCATTTAAAAAATTAGACATCTGTTAAAAATTGTTGTATAGATATCATGATTAAAGTTTTATTGTTAACTTTTATAGATATTTGGGTCACTAAATATTTGAACTAGAGACCTATTATTGTCTGTTCAAACAATATTAATCATATTATTAGGCTAAAACACTTACACTGTACTCTTTTTTTAAAACATTGGACTCACAAGTACTCATTATATTAATTCATATATATATATATATTTATTTATTTGGTGAAAATTTTTCTTTAATTAAAATATAATTTTTTTCTCAAAAAAAATTGTGAATACTCTCTAATAACACATTTCTCATTTTTTTGGACATGGAAGTATATAATTATGAGGCAAAATAAAAAATAATTAAAAAAAATAGTAAAAGATAAATAATAATCGTCAATTTTAAAACTATTTAAATTATAATCATTTCTATCTTTATTTTTACACAAATACTATTATTTACCATTTTTCTTTACAATAATTCAATTTCTTTTTCTCCTCCCCTCTACCTACATATGAAAATGAGCTAGGAAGGGACAAGTTTCACTATATCAGTCCCAACACCTGATTTTACTGATAGTCAATTACCCGATTGAGCCTGTAATTCAAGTTCAAATCTAGGTCCATATGGATCGGATGAATTTGGAAAGAGATCTCAAATTTTAGTATTCCTTCCGTCCATGAGAATGGTTTACTGTTAAACCCGGCACGGATTTTAATATATGTTTTGAATTTAATGAGGATATGTAGTGAGTAGAGCTCACTACAAAAAAACGTAAAAATGGCGACGGACGGGACGACGGATTGGATTTCCGTCGTCTGCTGGCGACGGATTGGCGACGGACTCAGTTGACGACGGATTGGCGACGGACTGGCGACCAATTTTTGGCGCGTTTGAAGGCGCCAAACCTAACGACGGACTGGACGACGGACCAGTCCGTTGTTAGGTTTTTTTTATTTTTTTTTTAATTTTATTGCTGACGACGGACTGGTCCGTCGTCCAGTCCGTCGTCCAGCCCTTTAAATCAGTGTCTCCCTCCTTTCGCGAAAATCAGACGCTGCAACACAAATTCTCCCCCACCGGCGCATTCTCCGGCGATCTGACGTTCCAACCATTGTAATTGCGTAATGTAAGTCGAATCCTTCCATCTTCCTTCCCCTCTTTCTATTTCTATCATTTTTTTGAAATTTTGCCCATATTTTGCCCAGATTCGTCCGCTGCCGCCCTCCCCCTCCCTGCTCCGGCCGCCGCCGCCTCTCCCCGGCTGTCCCGACGCCGCCCGACGCCGTCCCCGTCGCTGCCCAGCACCTCTGCAGGTTAATTTACATTGTATTTTTTTTTTAATTATTATTTTGTTAATGTTATAATTATTTTTGTTAATTGTATGTTATTGGTATGTTAATTGTATGTTATTTTTGTTAATTGTATGTTAACTAACTATTTTATAATTATTGTTATTTTTTACAATTATTTATAATTAGGTTATGTGATAATTATACATATTTATCTAATTTAGTTGAATTAATTAGAGTTTTTTATTAATTATAGTAGGTTGAGTTATGTTAATTAGGATATTGTTAGGGTATTTTATTTATGCTTTTTACTTAAGGTTAGTGTTGTTTTATTTGGTAATATATATATATATATATATATCTAATTTGTTAATTTGATATAATTTGATTTAATTAATTTGATATAAATTGATTTAATTAGTTGAATTATATTTAACTATTGAATTTGTTGATTTATTACTTGTTAGTAGTGTTTATTAGGATAATTGATTAATTTTAATTTGATTAAATGAATAAGTTAGTTTATAGTTTAGTTAATTGAATAATATAATTGAATAAAATATTTTCTAAATTACTTAGGGTTTATAAGGATAATTAATTAAATAATCTTTAACAAATTAGTGTTAGTTACTTTAGTTACTTCGCTAATTTGAATTTTTTTATTCTAATTATTGTAAATAATCCATAATAAATAAATTAGTTAAGTTAGTGTTAGTGTTGAAGATAATTGACGGATTCGTCTACTTGATGTAAATTAATTATTGCTTACTTTAATTTGTTGATTAATTAGTTTAAATTATTTAATTAGGGTTTATTTATTTACGCCTGTCGCTACCCGACTCCTTTCTCAGCCTTTCCGAGCCGCCTTCTGCCGCTCTGGCGTTCCGTACTTCGGTGAAAGGTAATTAAATTATAATTATGTGGTTAAATTAATTACTTAGGTTAATTATTTAAATTTATTAGGTAATTTTTAGATTATTTAGCATTTATATATAATGAATTAGTTAATTTTTGTATTTAATTTGATTAATCATGTTAGTTAATTGTGTAGGTTAATTATACTAATTTACACCCAAATCAAGCGGACTAAGCTTTGTTCATATTTTCTCTAAGTCTGTTTAATATCATAATGAGTGAATTCATTGTTTATTTTAAATTATTGTTTTTATTGACACAAACATATATATAATGTAGATGTTTAATTAGTTTGTAGTTGATTTTTTCTAATTTCTAATTAATTTTGGTAATATTGTATAACGAAATGGGAGATTTATAACATTGGGATAGACATAATTAATTTCTTAAGGATCTTCTCCCTTTGGGATAGATTTTGATTATGTCTTAAGGATCTTCTCCCAATATGTGTAATATTATGTTGTGGTGGTTTGATCAGATACATGTGTTGCGATTTTTTAATTATTATGTACGAATGTTATGATCATGTTGGGATATTTTCATGATTGTGTCAGCTGGCTGTTTTGATTAGATCTAGTGATATGAGATATATATTAATTTGGATGCAATCAACTGCCAATCTCCAAAAATTAAGGACCAAATTAAATGACCGAAAATAACCAAATTAATGCAATCAAGTGCAAATGAACTTATAATATTCGCCGACAAACCATAATTCTCAACCTCGGAACATAATTTTCATAATTCCCGACTTCTATTGTCGTCCACTATTCTACTCCAAATCAACTTATAATGCTCTTCCTCTATTTAACTTCAAATAATTCAACTGAATCATAACACTTTCCTAAGTGAGTCTATGTTTACGCGTGTGCAATCTTCATTCAAATTAATGTCTCATTTAATCAACCACTAATATATTCTTGTCCTCTCCGTAACTAATTCAACTTCATTTTACTATGTAAATACTTATTAATATTAATCAGGGTTATAAAAATGAGTCGAGATTGGATGTATCTGCGTTTACTTCCGAACGGGGGATTTAATCCGCACTTCC
Organism: Leonotis leonurus; assembly: GCA_026898415.1. NCBI lineage: Eukaryota > Viridiplantae > Streptophyta > Magnoliopsida > Lamiales > Lamiaceae > Leonotis > Leonotis leonurus. Next base: position 1,171,315 of record JAPKLX010000054.1, read on the forward strand.
TTGCTGGGCTTGACGAGTTCTTAAGATTTGCAAGTAGTCAGCCCCAGTTAATGGACGGAGAAAAAATCAAGTGTCCGTGTGTGAAGTGCAAGAATATATACTTTAGAAGTACAGATGTTGTACAACTTCATCTTGCTAAAAAGGGTTTCACACGGGGTTACGAGGTCTGGAGGTTTCATGGTGAAAATGAAATACCTTCATATGCTCAAGAAACACGTGTCGACGTAGATGTAGAACCCGAGGAAGAGTACGGGACATACCACGCGATGGTTCAAGATCTCGGGGGTCCCTCTTTCAACAACCCAGACACAGAGGAAGATCCAAACGCTACAGCGAAGTTGTTGTACGAGTTGTTGGACGCTGCCGATCAAGAGTTATACCCTGGGTGTAAGAACCACACTCAATTGTCTTTTGTGGCTCGTCTGATGACTTTGAAGGCCCGTTCTGGGATGCCACAAAAATATTTCAACGAGTTGTGTGTGTTATTGAATGAGGCATTCCCAGATCACCACAAAGTGCCCATGAATTACTACAGCACCCAGAAATTGCTACGGGCAATGGGTTTACCTGTAGAAAAGATAGATTCGTGTAGGAATCATTGCATGATCTATTGGGAGGGGGATTCCCATCTTGTGAATTGCAAATTTTGCAATGAAAGCCGATACAAAGATAGGATTCGGGGACGTAAACAAGTGTCTCTTAAGAAGATGTACTACTTCCCTTTAACACCTCGTTTACAAAGGTTGTATGCATCTAAAGCTACGGCCGGCGACATGATCTGGCATTCAACCTCAGCTGATGATGGTGTTATGCGTCATCCTGCAGATTCGCCGGCGTGGAAGCACTTTAATGCGACTTACCCGGGTTTTGCAGCGGAGCCACGGAATATACGATTAGGACTGTCAACAGATGGTTTTCAACCATTCGGGCAATCGGGACAACAGTACTCATCCTGGCCTGTTATCCTTACTCCTTACAACTTACCTCCGTGGTTGTGCATGAAAGAACAGCACATGTTTCTCACAGTGCTGGTTCCTGGTCCCCGAAATCCAAAAGATAAGATAGATGTTTACCTACAGCCACTTATATCTGAACTCAATCAATTGTGGACAGTCGGTGCCCATACTTATGACGTTTCAAGAAGACAAAACTTCCAGATGCACGCAGCATTGATGTGGACCATTAGTGATTTTCCGGCGTACTCGATGTTGTCTGGTTGGAGTACAGCCGGAAGATTAGCTTGTCCTCGATGCATGGAACAAACAGAAGCATTCTCCTTAACACATAGCCGGAAACAGTCATGGTTTGATACACATCGCAAGTTCCTACCTTACGATCACCAGTTCAGGAGGAATAGGAGGGCCTTTAGAAAGAATAAGATTGTTGCAGATGATCCTCCGAAGAGGAGATCAGGGGAAGAGATACTTTATCAGATTGAAGATTTGGGACTAGTAAAGGTAACCGAAGATTATGATGATAATAACAAGCGCATCTTAAGACAAGTTACCACTGGATGGCGGAAAAAGAGCATCTTTTGGGACCTTCCGTATTGGAGTTCTCTGCTCATTCGACACAATTTAGATGTTATGCATATTGAAAAGAATGTGTTTGACAACATTTTCAATACTGTTATGAATGTCCAAGGCAAGACAAAAGACACGACAAAGTCGAGGGAGGAATTGAACCTCTATTGTCATAGACCCCAGCTGATGCGTGACCAGTACACTAATAAATATCTTAAGGCATGCTATACACTTGACAAAAAGGAGAGAAAAGTCTTGTGTGAGTGGGTGAAAACCCTTAAGTTTCCTGACGGTTACGTCTCAAATATGGGTAGATGTGTAGACATGAGTAAACTTAAGATGTTTGGGATGAAGAGCCACGACTGTCACGTTTTCTTGCAGCGCATTCTACCCATTGCATTCTGAGAACTACTCCCACAAGCTGTTTGGAAGTCCATAACTGAGTTGTGTCTATTCTTTCGTGATTTGACATCACGAAACATAAAGAGTGACGACATGGAGACACTTAACAATAACATCCCACTGATTTTGTGTAAGCTTGAACGAATATTTCCACCAAGCTTCTTCGACTCAATGGAACATTTGCCTATCCATCTAGCCGACGAGGCAAGAGATGGAGGACCAGTCCAATATCGATGGATGTACCCATTTGAGAGGTACTTTATCAAACCAAATCATTTATGTTTAATATTTCCTGAATTTTAACTATTGTTTCATGCTTTCTAAATGAATCATTTCAATACAGATATTTAAGAAAACTGAAAAATAATGTGAAGAACAAATCAAGCGTTGAGGGATCGGTATGCAATGCATACTTAGTGGAGGAAGCCACTGCTTTCTGTTCATATTATTTTGAGGATCATGTAAGTACGAAACATAGAGAGGTGCCTCGCAACTACGTTGGAGGATGTTCTACTAGTGGGGTAGAAGATCAATCAGACTTGCCTTCTGTATTCAAACTTGCCGGAACTGGTTTTGGAAAAACAACGAAAAGATCGTTGGATCCAAGGAAATATAGAGCTGCGCATCTATATGTACTCCATAATTGCGTGGAGATCGATCCCTATATCAAGTAATCTTTTACAAATCATATTATACGACTATTTAATGCAATGTGTGGTTCAAAGCAACTAATATGTTCTTTTCTATGAAGGGAATACGAATCACATCTCAGACACTCAAATCCATGGATAACTGACATGGACATTGACAAGAAAATGTCTACAGAATTCCCTGAATGATTTTGCTCCTATGTGAGTCAAATTTTCACTAACATACTTGAAATTATTTAATTAAATACTATATAAGGGACATACAACTCCACAACTTGATAAGTATAAACTTCTGTGTGCTGTAGGTACAAAATTGTGTAACTGATCCTGTTATGTGGGACATTGCACGTGGACCTTCACCAATGATTACATCATACCATGGTTATTTGGTGAATGGTTACAAATTTCACACGATATCACATGGAACTCACAAAGCCACTATGAGTAGTGGTGTGTGCATAAAAGCGGGTAACTATGGGGACTCGAGTCAGACGGATTTTTATGGACAATTAGTCGAAGTGTGCGAGCTCACATACCCAGGATTACACAATAAGAAGGTCGTTCTCTTCAAGTGTGACTGGTTCGACACCTCTCCGGCCGGTACAAGGGTTGATACACAGTTCAATTTAGTGTCTGTAAATCATACGCGCAAACTTAGAAAATATGAACCATTTGTATTAGCCATTCAAGCTACACAGGTGTATTATTGTTCATATCCTAGTATGAACCAACAATGTAGGGAATGGTGGGAAGCTTGTTCTATAAAGGCACGGGCCACTATCGACGAGTCTCGAGCGGATGTGTCTACGTTGGAGTCACCGTTTCAGGAGGATGATGACGCTCATGTGGTAACTACTGTTGATGTAGATGATATAACATCAGTTGCCCGAGACGGTGAACATGTAGAAATTGAAGATGATGATGACCACGTGGACTCTGATAATGTCCTCGAAACAGAAGAAGAAGATGACGAGGATGATGAATACCAAGAGGATGAAGCATCAGATGACGAAGAAGAAGATGAAGATGAGGAGGATGACTATGAAGATGAGGATGAGGAAGATGAAAATGATAACGATGAAGAGGATTCTCCTTAACACTTTGTGTAGAAAACTTAACACATTCGAATTTCAAGTTATTAATTATAAATGCAACATGTTATAAGTTCAATATAAACATTCTACGTATACGTGATATGTCTATCATGAATCTTATTTATCTATTTATTTTCAACATAATAGATGTCTTACTCTCGGCGAGAGGATGTGGGGACCCCTCGTGGTAGGGGTACACGCCGATCACAGCTATCCCATGGACGGGGTAGTTCCCCGGGCTCATCCTCTGGATATGAGTTCGGGACCGGTGGTCTCAGCCACCATATTGGTGGCATACACATAGGCGGTCCGTCTTCTGGCTTTGACGGTGATGGTCAGTTGGAGCGTAGACCCACAGGAGACGTTGTTCTTTCTGTGAGTGAGTTGGGGTACGTAAATGCAACCACATCTTCAATTTTGATAATTATTTAATTAGTTATTCCAAAATCTAACATAAATCATTCTAAAATTAATTATACAGGGGATTTTACCCGCATGCCGACCCGGCAGATTACATTTGGGAACTATCAACCCGACTGGCTACAGTTGGAAGCTCACGCCTGAGGACGTGAGACAGCGATATTGGGAGGAGTTTAAGGTTCGAAAATTTACTATAACTTTCAAATTCATTCTTAATTAAAAATTATAACTACAATTTCTAACACACATTTTCAATGCTAGAAAAAATTTACTTGGGAGCCGGCACTCGATGCCAGGATTCGGGCATTATGGTATGATAAGATCCGGGAGAGATATAAGGATTATATCTGCGGGATCAAGAGGAGGAGGAATGATCCGCCACCCAGAGGTGGGAAGCCTGGGTGGTGGACGGATGATGTCTGGATGGGTTGGCTCGCTTACTGGTCCCGGGATGAGGTTGTGGCCAAATCCCAGGCAGCGAGGCGCAACCGGTTGTCTGAGCCCCAGGGACCGGGTACTGGTCCTATCAAGCACAGGGGAGGGTCCAAGTCGGTCATGCAACGAGCTGAGGAAAAGGTAATAATATACTTCAAATAATAATACTAATTATGTGGTACAATTTTAATTCATATACACATATTTCAATGACACAACTCCAATATTGTGATCTGATGCATAGGGTCGTGAGCGGGGAGTAGCTCCGATTTCGTGCATGTTCGACTCCTTTCTGGACGAGCATCGATACGCGGACGGGACATACACCGATCCGAAATCTGAGGCGATAGCGGTAAGTTTTAATTTAAATCTAATATATATATATATGTATTAGATTTTCAATATTTATAATATGTATACTAACAATTGTTCATTTCTCGTTTACATGCAATCAGACTGAGGTGTTTCGCCGTGCTGACGAGGAGCGGGCCCAGCTACCCGAGGGGGACCATGATGCAGTCGACATCAACGAGCTGTATCTGGAGGTTCTTGGCGGCCCGGACAAGAAGAAGAGGCTGTTCGGCACGGGAGGCGCGGCGAAGGCCTTGAGAGCTTCCAGATTCGGGGGATCCTCGTCCGCATCACGCCCATCCAGAGACGAGGTTGAGGAGCTGCGGTGCCGAGTCGAGGAGCAGGATCGCGAGCGCCGTGAGTATCTGGCTGAGCAGCAGAGATTAGCTCAGTAGATGGCGCTCATGCAGTCTCAGCATGCCGAGATGCTGCGCTGGATGCAGTCTCAGCAGGGAGGTCCACCCTTCTTTCCCTCTTATCAGCCTCCCCCGTCTGATCCCCCTCCCCAGTTTCCTCCTGATGATGACTACGATTCGTAGATGCTACTGATACATTTACTATTATTTTATTTTTTGGTTTGTCGTGGGATGTGACTGATACAATTATTTATTTTGTTCATTATATGTAATCCGCGTTCATTTTGAATTTCATTTGATTGGTTCAATTTTAAATTATTGTTCAATGTTGGATTATGTTTGTATTGTTTGTTATGACACGTTTTAGGTAATGAATAATAAAAAAACAAAATTATTTATTAAAATAAAAAAAATAAAAAAATTACCTGGCGACGGACTGCAACGGTCTCTGGCGACGGACTGCAGTCCGTCGCCACTAACAACGTATAAATTCCGTCGTTAGCTAACGACGGACTGTATTTTCCGTCGTCCGGCGGGCTAACGACGAACGAAATACAGACGGAAAATATCCGTCGCCAGTCCGTCGCTAAGCCCCCGGGACGACGGATTTTTCCGTCGCCAGAAGCTGTTTTCTTTGTAGTGGCTAGGGTCTCACTTCATGTATTGTTTTAAATTGGTCATGAACATCCCAAAATGACAAAACGTAAACCATTTTGGTGGACGGAGGAAGTATTAATTTTATATTTCAAAGTTTAAAATTTGAATATATTTAAAATATATATAATTAATTTATTTAAAATATATTTATATTTTAACATTCAATATAGTTTTATTGAGTATGAACAATGTCTGACACATAATCATAACTCTACACTAATATGAAAATTATAATTTATACGTTGTATACGCGATTTGTACGTTGAATATTTAATTGTAAAAACCACTAATAAATAGTGTTATATTAATTAATGAGTATTATTTGTCTTTTATTTTTATTGTCATTATCTTTTTTACTATTCCTTCCGTCCTAATAAGCATGATACAAAATTTTTGGGCACGATTATTAAGGAGATTGTATAGAGTAGTTTAGTATATTACAATAAAATTTAAATTTGAAGTATTTGGAGGTGCGAGAAAAAGGACGATGGTGATATGTATACTTTCATTCGCTTTCCTTATCCTTTTATTTCAGAAAATTTTCCATTTAGAGAGAAATAATTGAAGATGGAGGTGGTATCTTCAACTCTGGTTGGGATGGCAGGAATCAACGCAACTCTCATGTCCAAATTGGAGCTAACTCCATGGGATTTGCAATTACTTAATGTCAATCCTATTCAGAGAGGGATTTTGTTTCGCAAGCCAGAAAAATTCGATGCAGATTCATATATTCTTCACCTCAAAAACTCCTTTGCCCGCACCCTCGACTTCTTCCCTCCCCTCGCCGGCCGTCTCACCGCTGTTCCCGCCGCCGAAGATTCCTTTTACTACTTTGTAGACTGCAACAACGCCGGAGCTGAGTTCACTCACGCCGCCGCGTCCGCCGTCTCCCTCTCCGACATATTGGACTCCAAATACGTACCCGAAATCGTATCGAGTCTCTTTCCACTAGAAGGATACCTCAATTGCGACGGACTCTCAAAGCCTCTGCTTGGAGTTCAGGTCACTCAGCTCGCCGACGGCCTCTTCCTCAGTTGCACCGCCAATCACGCCGTCGTCGACGGCGTTTCCTTCTGGCACTTCATCAACTCCTGGTCGGAGATCTCGCGCGGCTCCGCCTCAATTTCGAAACACCCTGTTTTTGAACGGTGGTTTCCGTGCAGTGATAACCGCCTCATACCTCTTCCGGCGTTGGAGAAAGTCACGTTTCCTCCGCCTCCGTTAATGGAGAGGATTTTCCACTTCAGCAAGGAGAGTTTGGGTAAGCTGAAATCGAAGGCCAATTCTGAGGCTGGCACAGACAAAATATCTACTCTGCAAGCTCTCTCCGCTCATCTATGGCGGAGCACGACTCGTAACCGACCAGATATGTGCGACGAAGAGGTTCGGATTATGATCGCGATTGGTGCGAGGGCGAGAATTCCTTTGCCGGATGGGTATTTCGGGAACGCGTTCAATAGTTCTTCGACTGCGATCAGTGCGTCGGAGCTACTGAGGGGAGGATTAGGGTTCGCGGCACTGAAGATCAATGAGCATATTGCTGCGCAGAGCAGTGGAGCAGTGGTTGAATCGGTGGAAAACTGGGTGAAGAATCCGATTGTGTACCGGAAATTTCCTCCGAGAAAGATAAGCACGGTGGTGATGATGACGAGCTCCCCGCGGCATAACGTGTACGGAAACGATTTTGGGTGGGGGAAACCGGTGGCGGCGGCGAGTGGAAAGATTGAGAAATTCGATGGGAATATGATAGTTTACCCGGGCGCGGAAGCCGGCGATGTCGACGTGGAGGTTTCATTAGCACCGGAGACGCTGCTGGCGATGGAAGATGATGCGGAGTTTATGGAAGCTTTCGCTTTCTGAAATTAATTAATGGAGCCAGTCGCATTTGTAATTTGGAAATATTATTCTGTTTCTTACTGTGTGGAGTATTAATTTATTATATTGATGCTTTTTATTTTTTTGTCAATTTATCATGTCCATGTTCCTACTCGAATCCGAAATTTTAGTATTAGACATTAACTTCATTATCACTAGATCAATACACGTACGTCTTGTAGATATAAGGTTCATTGCTATTAATGTTTGTTTTAAAACGATTATGTATTCTGTGACATGAACTTTATTTTGAACATTGGAAGGTAGTCGGTAACACATTTATTTTGAATTTATTTTCAATCTTAATTTTATATGATTTAATTAAATTTTGTATTTAAGATTATGTTTCATCCAATTTAAATATAGAATATAAATTATTTTTAATATTTAATATAACTTTTAACTAATTTTTAAAATCGATAAATTCAAAATAAGATATAATTTTTTTTAATATATAATATTTTTTATTTATAATTAAGTACTCCGTATTATTTTAATTATAAACAATTCTGCCGTGATAAATAAAGATGGAACAAACACTTCGCGAAACCTCCATCCATTTACTTACCTGTTGTGGACGTGGGGCTCCGTCCCAGCATCACACAATCTTCCATTTTCTTTTTGCCTTTGAAACTTTTTCTCTTCGTTCTTATGTAAAATTCTATTTTGTGTAATTAATTGTTAGAGCATTCACAATTGGAATCCCCGTTACAATTTCATAATAAAATGGATATGTTTTGGTGGGGTCCACGAATTTTATACAGATTGTCTCGTTTTTTTTCATAATTGAGAGATTTTAATGTGAAACTCTCTATATTAACTTAAAATTATTTGATTTATATTTAATTTGAGAAAAATATTATTAATTTATTTATTAATTTAAAATTGGAATATAAAATAAATAAACACGAAAATAAATTAAATATTAATTTAAATAAACAACATTAAATTTAAAATAACATATTTTAAAAAATAAAATTTCATTAATTTTAATTTCAAATACAAAAATACAAAAAACTAAAATACAAGAAATGAAAATACTAAAAATTGAAATACAAGAAATTGAAATACGAGAATTTAAAATACACAAAATTAAAATACAAGAAAGGAAACAAAAAAATACATCTAATCTAAAGAACCGAATCGAGCGTAAATATCTTTAATTAAATCATGATCGAGCATCTCGTGAGCACGCCTATCTAAAAAATACACTTAATCTAAAAAACACAAGTTGCCTTATTGCAGACGTGCATTTTTGCAGTGGCGTGAACCCTTGACGGTCGGTAGCATTTGTACGTTGTCGGAAGTACTCTTCACGATTCTCCAATGTCGAGACAATGCGGAGAAATAATTCTCTCCGCACACGAAAGCGACGTCAGAAAAAATTATCTACGAATGTTGGATTTTCGGAGAAGTAGTCGTTGTACAGACGTTCTCCAACGGCCTCTCGATCTCGGTGGATATAGCTTTTCTTCTTTTTGGTTGGACGTCGGGAGGAGGATGTGTTAACAGATGCTCGATATTGACGACCCGCCTCTATAAAATTTGATGCTAGTTGCAGAAATCGGACACTAACTTCGTTATTGAAATAAGAGGAATAAGACAATTTGGAAAAAATATGAAGATATTGATGAATATGAGAGATAATATAGATGGAGAGTGGATGAAGATGTATGAAGAATGAAATGAAGTGTGGTATTTATAGATGTATGTAATTAAAATAATTAACAAAAAAAGGAAAAAATCGATGGGGGTTGACGAGCCCGTTTTTCATGCTCTTTTATGTCTTATCTTAGTCTAGATCGAGTCATTTTCCTTTGTTTTGTGTCTTACTTTGTGTCTGGGAGGACATGATTCTAGGGTGGCAGGATACAGGTTAAGGCTGGAGGTCATCTCAAAAAAGAGGCAATTTTGCACACGAAGTACATTGGACAATCTAAAACTCGAGACAATTACCGCTTGAGATCACACAGTAGCTGCTGGGAGCAAGAGGAACACCATGTCCAAGACGAGGAGGAAGATGGAAGCAGTCGGGAGCGCAGAAGACGACGGGCAAGGAGCTGAGATTCATGAAGGATTTCTTTCCTTACACGGAAAAGGAAAAAGATCTTCCTTTCCTTCCACCGAATATTTGGAGGATTGAGAGTATCTCCTTTACACGGAAAATCTCACCGGGGAAGGAAAGTCTAGCTGTGAACCCTAGCCACTCCTAACACCAAGCCTAGGCCCACGAAGATGCTATATATACCCCCGCTTTGAAGCAAAAACACACTCAATTAAGAGGAGGGACAACACCCAGCTGCTCTTTCTCTTAGTTTAGGCCATATTCTTATGAGTGATTGGAAGGAAAAAATAAAAGTCTTACGGGCAAACTTAATATTTATTTTATATTCATGCTTTCGGCCTTGCTCAGGGTTGGTCCTGACAAGAAGATCTTTTGATAACTCGTACTTTTGCTATTTCAATATAAGTATACTTTTGTTTATTTCGTTTGTGTTCTATTCAGACTTCAGCAACCGTGCATGCACAACCTACCACCACAAAAGAGAAATCAAACGCAACTTGCGGGTGGAAACACATAACAAAAAGAAAAGAAAAAGTACAATTACAGAACGGAAAACAACAATCTCAAACAACAATCAATGACAAAAACAAACAACAAGTACTAACAATCAATATGCTTATAGCCTTTCCTGACAACGGCGCCAAAATTTGTTCAACTCAAAACGTGTGTTCAAGTTCTCGCAATTAAACGAGTCCTCTAGCATGTAGTAAACTGACCCTAAGTCGAATCACGTGGAAGACTAAGCAGGACTATTGAATTATAAGCACTTGAATGATATAAACCAATTCCTAAACACTCTAAACAAGATTAAGAGAATGATGATTAACTAGCTAACAAAAATGAAAAAATAAAAGTAAATTGGTTGATTAAAGTCTAGGACTAGATTATCTATGATCTACACTTAACACTTATTCAATCAAACATCATGTTTCAATAGAATTCTCCTAAGTTTGCCCAGCCACTTACTACGTGTTCAATAGCTAGTCGGTGATTTTTACTCACGTGTCCAAACCACACTTAACAGAATATCAATATCTACACGAATTCCTTTTTACGTTACCGATTACAAAGGTAGGTTGTTTAATCAATGGAGACATAGAAACAATTCATCAATCAATTTCCATAAATTTGAGATGCACATGTTGATCAAACATGAAAACTCAATAAAGCACGAATTAAACAACTGAGAGATGATTGAATCAAAGCATTAAGTAGTAGATAAGATAATCAAGCCCTAGATAAATGTCTAGCCAACCATAGATATAGAAAAAGAAACCATAGAAAGGTCCATAAGGATAAACTTACTAAAATTCTCCACAATCTAAGTTAGAACAACTTCAATCCGAGCCAAACTACCAAACTATCTAAGAAAAGCAAGTAAAATGGTGGTTTAGAGAGTATTTTCGAGTTTACAATTGGGTAGGTGATAAAAATGACCCTGATTTCATTTAAAACCATGCTGAATAACTGCCATTTAAACACAGCCAGCGACCGCTGAGAAGCCAGCGATCGTTGGCTGTCTTTCGCTAGCGCACAATTTAGGCAGGTCCAGCGGCCGCTGGCCCGACCTCTTTGAAATCCCAAAGCCTGCACTCCAGCGAGCGCTGGATAGCCATGGCCCGCTGGCTCGCCTGAGTGCTTCCTCCGTGTCGATTCTCCTCCTGTGCATTCCTCGGCTCGTCTTGCTTCACTCAGCTTTTCTCAAACGGCATTATCTGCACTACTTCTAGCTCCCATCCGTCCTCATTTCACCATCCTGCATCAAACATGAAAGCACAAGGAACCGGCGTAATATGAACTAAAACGATACGAAAACAAAACAAACTAAAGTCTAGACACGACGAAACAACAACTAAAAACATAACAAAAATACGATAAACAACTCCCCCACACTTCATCATTTGCTTGTCCTCAAGCAAAATTCAATGACCAAGTATCAATCATATCAATAGTTAACATGCAAGCGCAACCACCATGCATACCTTCATTACAAGACTTAGACTAGACTCAATTCTAAATTATATTCGGTCACTCAATCAAGATGTAATGTTGCATGTTTAGCCTCTTTTTGTTCGTCTAAACTCGTATTTTTCATATCTTTATGCATGTTATTTTCCCTCGATTGCATGATGTTTAGGCTCGATTTATGTTTCATTTTATGTTTCAGGACCACTAGCCTAAACGAGTGTAGAAGTTGGAAAAGAGACGTGAAAAGATTAAGAAATGATGAAAGAGTGAAGAATAGTGCCGAGAGCACTAGTCAGCAGTCGCGTAGCCCTAAGCGGCCGCTGACTAGGTGATACGCACCATGGCCGAGCCATGGCCGAGCCAGCGCGTAGGAGGCCAGGACGCCAAGGTCAGCGGTCGCTGATTACCCGGCTGACCTGAGCCTGGCACAACAACCTCAGCGCAGAACGTAGAACCACCCGAGTCAGCGGCCGCTGACTATGAGCGGTCATTGACCAAACCCTCTCGGCTATATATACTCGACGAGTTTCTCATTCGATGACATCACCTTTGGCACGTTTTTCAAGATCCTTTTCGACGTCGCTTTTCAACACTACTTCTTGACGTTTTCCCTTCATAGTTTTAGCACGTCTCGACCTACATTCGAGGGTCGAGACTTTGATTTCTGGTTAGTTCTCTTTAGCTTTAGATTTCGTACTCGAAGGTTAGCTGATTGCAACATTCCGATTGCAACATTCCATTTCTAGATTTCTCTTGTGGATTTAGACCTTTTCCAGTTATTAATCAAGTTCGATTCCTTTTTATTATTTTGGCTTTCGTTTATTGATTTCATTCGCTTAATTGTTTATGCTTTCGGTTTCTTATTTCGTTTACGATTTCCAAATTTCTTTCCACATTCTTTATGATTTTCCAAGTTACTTGCTTTCTTTTGAATTTGAATCTCGTTTTCTTAGATATGTATTTTGTTTACTAGTTGCTTTCTATTAGATTAGATTTAATTTGCTTTTCTTATTTATATTCTTTGCTAGTTATAGAATCTCCAACAAATTCTTTTTATTGCTTTCATGAACAAAGAATCGAATTGCCCTATTAATTCTTCCTTGAGAATACGACTTGGGTTGGCTTATCATTGCTAGATGACCTCGTTTTCAATTGCGAGCGACTTGAAATAATTTTAGTCAAATCATTGCCCGTTACTAAGTTCATCAACATGCACACGATCACTATATACACACATCTCATATCTCCTTATCATTCAGATATTCAGTTCCCCTAAACTTTTAAGCAAAACGAGCAAGTCTGCATAAGAGTATAGTCACAGGGTCTAAACATCAATGGATCATATTGAGTGCCCTGATGTGGTTTCTCATACTCATTATCTAAGATAAGCGGAGTAGAACCCACGAACTCGACTCGTCTTACTCATTTACGCCTTTTTAGCATTTATTACTTTTTTTTAAAGAGTTAAAACTCTTTATTCTTTCTTCTTTTTTTTAGAATTCAAGGGAACCGAACACATAAAATTTAGGGAGTAGCCACACATAATCCAAATCATGCTCAATATACATGCCAACTAGACAAGCAACATGCCCCACTTAACATCTTAACCACACAATCTAGCCCAATCAAAAACCGAGACTAATCCAAGTCTACCACCATACATATCACATACGAGACTCACATATTAAAAATCAATACTCATCAACACAGATAGATCAAATAAGCAAGTTGACGTACAAATGCTCAAGATGGGGAAATAAACAAAAATAACTAGAAAACACAATAAAAGCAATAAAGACATGCAAGAAAACTACTAACCCCCCCACACTTAAATCCTAATATGCCCTCATTGTAAAGAGTTAAAGAGAAAGGAGAAAGGAAACTTCCATGATGACAAAGAAGCCGACAACAAGCCTAAGAATCAGCTGACTCCTATGATTGGTACCTGCACACAAAACAAAGAACAGAAAAGCATAAAACTGAACGAAAGAAGTAGATAAAATAAAATAAAAAGAAAAGAAAAGGAAAAGAAATGCTACTAATACGCCGGATCCTGTGGATCCTAATAGTCTGACGAAGGAGGATACTGAGGGTGAAGTCCCGTCCATCGAGACCATTGTTCCTCTAGTGAGATGACACGTGTGTCAATGGACTAGATACGAGTGTCCATGGACTGGACGCAGGTATCAATGGAGTTGAGGACGGTGTTTTGGGCATCCAACCTCGCAAAGAGGTTGGTTTGGAAGTTGTTGAAGTCCGAACTCGAGAAGTACCCCGATTCATAGCCTCTACCTGATCCGCTAGCAAAGCCTCCTTGTTCATATCCACTTTGGTACCCTCTTAGGAACCCTCCAGACCGACCTTCCTCATAAACAGGCTCCTCCATCTCGGTATCAACACCGGTAAGAGCCTCCTCAATGGTCAGGGCAGCCTCAATGGATCTTCCAGCTCTTCCCGCTCTTTCAAGTGCGGCCTCACGCTCTCTGAATCAGCGGACACACTCTCTTTGTTCGTACGGAACAAAGGAAGTCTCTCAAGCTGTCTAGAGGCCATTGTTTTTCAGGATTGCAGCACTCAAGCTGATGCTTTCAACGCGGTCATAGGAGACAGGTACCTTGCAAACCATAGTGCAAAGCCAAACGATACGAGATATATGCTAATGGGGGGGGTGAGTTTTCTTTCTATACTTAATGCCCTCCATTTGGGACCAGATGAAAGATGTTATACACAACTTCTGACCTTTCAGGACGGCAGATAGAAGAAAACATTCAGTGGCATTAACTTTATTGGCTTGCTCATTTCTCGACACATTTTAAGCAATAAACTTGTGCAATAGGGAAAATGCGTAGGTGATAAAAATGGCCCTGATTTCATTTAAAACCACACTGAATAACTACCATTTAAACACAGTCAGCGACCGTTGAGATGCCAACAATCACTGGCTATCCTTTGCTAGCGTACAATTTAGGTGGTTCCAGCGGTCGCTGGCCTGACCTCTCTAAAATCCCAAAGCCTGCACTCCAGCGAGTTGGCTCTCCTGCATGCTTCCTCCACATTGATTCTCATCCCGTGCATTCCTCAGCTCTTCTTGCTTCACTTGGTTTTTCTCAAATGACATTATCGGCACTACTTCTAGCTCCTATCCGTCCTTATTTCACCATCTTGCATCAAACATGAAAACACAAAGAACCGGTGTAATATGAACTAAAACGATACGAAAACAAAACAAACTAAACTCTAGACACGACGAAACAACAACTAAAAACATAACAAAAACACGATAAAAAAGAGGTCTAAACGTATTTATAGTTGTATTGACATGTTCCTAAAGCGCTGGATCTGAATCTTATACAATTTGATCAAGTCCTCAGTGTTTTCTGACCAGTAGCAGTCTTGGGCATGATCAGGTTACTACTGCGAACTGGAAACTCCAAGTGTTAGCGACTCTCTGCTTGCCAGTCAGAGGGATCAGCGTGGTGATGTAGGTGGGAACGCCATGGGACGGGCGTCTAAGATGGTGTGCCCATGGTTGCGCAGTCTCGCTAATGCCTATTTGGGTATGCTGGAGTAGGTTTAGCTTGAGCAAGGGGGATAAGGGAGTGAGTAACCCTTACCTTCTGGGCTGAAAATGTATGTTGGGCGAGGCTTAGGAGGCTACATTACGAGTAAAAAGGGGGTTTCCTCAGTGATACATTTGGGTGGTAGGAGTAAAACCTCATTCTTACGCTCGCCTTTAACCAATGACATGCTAGTACAACGAATAACTTTGTACCGATGATTAAGACATATGTCAAGACTCAAGAATTCTAACCCAAGTCAAGTTGCTTTCTTATTTAACTATCTTTGTTGTTTTCTTTTCAGCTATTTACATTTCAATATTTACTTTCTACTTGATTACAACTTCTTGCCCAAGGCAAGAGTAGACTCAAAACCCAAATTGTGACATCGAGAGAGGAATCTAACAACTCCCTGTGGGATCGACCTTGTTCTTGCCACTAGTGGAACCTATTGAAGAGTGTAGGTATTATAAATTTATCTTGACCAGAGTGATAATGACTAAGCTCCTTCAGATTGGTGGTGTTGCCGGGGAGTTGCGTTTTCCAGATTCTCTCTCTCATCTTGACTCGGGTCTTGTCCACGGTGTATGCTTTGATCCAATCCTGAAGAACAACTCGAAGACGTTTGGTTTGATCCAGAGATCGAGAGAAATGCCAGGAGAAGAAGAGGTAGACTAAGGAGACATGCACGACTTGAGCGAGAAGCCCGTCAAGCAGCAAGAATGACAGACGAAATAGGAGAAATCAACAATGATGACAATGGGAATGCACCTCCAGAGCAGACACTCAGGGAGATGATGTTTCTCAACAACAACAATCTGAAACCCTTAGGCATCACCTTGCCCGCGATAGCTAACAACTAGGAATTGAGGCACTCTTTCATATAGATTTTGCCCAAGTTCAGTGACTTGCCAGGAGAGGATCTGCAAAGGCATCTTCAAGACTTTGAGATAGTCTGTGGCACCATCAGGACCAACGAAGCATCAAAAAAGGAGTATATACGTCTGGTATCATTTCCTTTTTCATGACTTGACAAGCAATGCAACATAAGTTCCTTGAGAAATACTATCCTTTCTCGAGGATCCAGAATGCAAGAAGAAGGATGAGCACCATCCAGATGGGAGCCGAAAAGTCACTCCATGACTACTGGAACAAACTCAAGCTCATGTTGACCAAGTGCCTGCAACACAACATCTCTGACCAAGACTTGATTCAATACTACGTCAACGGAATGAGGCTTGGCGAGCGACAATTTCTGAATGGCGCATGTGGAGGTTTTATCTTGAACAAGCAACATTATGAAGCTTTTAGGCTGTTGAGCGATATGGCAGAAGAATTCTGAGATGATGCACACTCCTTGACCAGGACCATGGGAAATGCTTTCGCATCACAGTCCAAGATGGAACTCTCGGACCTGTGTGCCACCATGAAGCAGATGATGGAGATGATAAAGCCGATCATCAAGAAGAACGTCAAGGTGTGCCAACTATGCTATGCTACCACTTCCATGACCGATGAATGCCCAATATTGTTTCATTCGCCTTATGGTAGAAGACCCGGTTTTAGTGTATATCTCCTTATGTTCATGTTGGGCATAAGATCTGAAACAATACACCGATTTTGTATATTTCCATCATATTTTCATCTCTATTCTCTATGTAAGAACGATTGGGCCTAAATAATTAGAACAATTTCTTCTGTCAATCAATTAAAGCAAAAGGTTCATTGTTTATGCGTCAAAAGAATATAATAAGACTGTTTACCTGGTAAATAGACAAGCTGCAAGAATATAATTAAATCAGAATACCATAGGAAGTTGTCTATAAATGTATGTTATGGTAAAGATAAGCAAGTAAGAGTTTTGGGTGGACAAACTTCTTAGTCTTTGCTTAACACATTACCCAAATTCCAATAGTATAACTTTCAACTTCGTTCAAACACGAAAGTTTTAACTCACTGAATCAATATTGGCGATGAATTGACACGGGCTTTTCTCTTTCTTTATACACAGAAAAAATTAAGCAAATGCTTTATCGTATTCGAGTACCTTTGAGCAGTAATGTCCGAGAACTTATTGGGCGTCCAAGACATCAATAAATTTCCTATGCCCCAATGAGGCAACATACTTTGCATATGATTGATCAATTGCTCCCCAATGATCACAACAATATTTATTTATTATTTCAAAGTATTTATTTGAATGGTTGTATTCTATTTGAAAAGACCCTCAAGTAAATAAATATTCATAAATGTTCACTGAGATATGATGCAAGTAAATAAGAACATTAGATTGCAGTATTTTTCCAGCATTAATTTTCTTGATTGATCCATGTAGTCTAAATATTGCTGTAAAGTAAGGATTGGAAGCAAATTATCCAATACATGTTTAGGTCGGTTGCCTCCTAAATTCCTAATCTTGAAAACTTTTTGCTCTTTGATTAGTAACTGATGATATGTATTCAGTATTACATGCTTTCAAAAAAAATTTCATTAATTGAAAGGTTCTGATACACTCGATTCCCTGGATCGAATTATTTTTATTAACACACACGCACACTTCCTCAAAAGAGGACCACAGAGAGTTCTCTGCCTCAAACAACGTGGCTGCCAAAAGTTATTCTTTCGTAATCCCAAGATTAGGGTAAACAATCATTTAAATACTTCCTAATCAAAAGGCCCATGAACAAGGTCGACTCAATACTGAAAATAAGGAAATACTAAACTAATTATCGTACTGAAAGTAAAATAATTCCAAAAATAATCCAACAATTAATTTAATCAATTGCGAACAGTCCTGCGTCGCCTATAAACCTGTAACGGCGGTGACGCTCTATCAATAGCCTCTTCTGTCGAAACAGCCTTGTCCTCAAGGCTGAATTCCAGAAACTAACCCTGCATGTCCGCCACGTCCATCCAAGTCGCCTCATCCACGTCCAAATTCTGCCATTTAATCAATACTTGATCCACTAAGGTACTGTCCCTCGAAATGTTCCTACGTTCTAGCACAACTTCCGGTAGTAGGGGAGGTTCTGGCAGCTCCAACGCGGCCGGTAGAGAAGGTGAAACTGCCGCATTGCCCACTGCCTTCTTTAGAAGGGACACATGAAATACGGGGTGGATACAGGACCCGTCTGGAAGTTGCAGTCGATATGCCGCGGCTCTAATCCATTCCAACACCGGAAACGGGCCAAAGTAACGCAGGGCCAGCTTCGCACTGCCCGCCAGAAATAGGGACTGTTGTCGGTAGGGTCTGAACTTCAAGTATACCGAGTCTCTGACCGCGAAGTCCAGTGGCCGTCTATGTTTGTTGGCCTCTCGCGTCATGCGTTGTTGCGCCCGCTGCAAGTAAGCCCGAAGGGACTCCAGAATGTTGTCCCGTTCACGAAGTTCATTGGCCAGCACTTGCACACGCACTTCACCTGGCAAGAACGGAATAATAACCGGCGGCGGTCTACCATAAACTACCTCAAAAGGGGTAGTGCCGGCGGCTGAATGAAAGTCTGTATTATAGCAGAATTCGGCCCATGATAGCCACCGACTCCACTGTTTAGGACTCCCAGACGCGAAGCAATGCAAGTATGTCTCAACACACCGGTTCACGACCTCAGATTGTCCATCGGTTTCCGGGTGATACGCCGAACTCATTTTCAGTGTTGTACCCATGGAGCGGAATAGTTCCTTCCAAAACGAGCTAAGGAATATAGGATCACGGTCGGACACGATTGAGGTCGGCACCCCATGAAGATGGACAATTTCCTTGGCAAAAACGTCCGCAACAACTCGGGCAGTGAAAGGTCGCTTGAGACCCAAGAAATGGCCGTACTTGGAGTATCGATCGATGACAACTAATATGCAATCCAGGCCACCCGATCGTGGTAAACCCGTGATGAAGTCCATACTAATATCTTCCCACACGCGAGTCAGAATTGGTAATGGATTCAAGAGTCCTGCCGGAGTCTTCGTTTCGTACTTGTGGCGTTGGCATACATCACACTCTGCCACAAACTGAATCACCGACTTCATCATACCCGGCAAATAAACTATGGCAGCAAGGCGGCGATAAGTTTTGAGAGCCCCCGAATGGCCTCCGCTGGGTGTTGCATGAAATTCCTTTAGAAGTTGGGATACCCACGGCGAGGATCGTGGAATAACGAGGCGGTCACGATAAAAGAGCGTGTCGTGTGACCAAGTATAATGTTTGGGACCTGGACGGCCCGCAATCAGCCCATCCACTATCCGACTGAGCTCGGGGTCGCTCCGAACAACCGATTGGAGGGTCGTCCAATCCAACCAACGAGCAACTGAAATGGCGGTCAAAGTGGTTGCTTTATCCCTGCGAGATAAGGCATCTGCGGCCTTATTATTTACCCCTTCCTTGTAGTTGATTTGAAAATCGTATCCGAGCAATTTGGCCGCCCAATTTTGTTGAGCTAGAGTAGTAAGAGACTGCGATAACAAGTGTTTCAGACTATGTTGATCGGTGCGAACTATAAATTTGCGACCCAATAGGTAAGGCCGCCACTGTTGTACCGCGAGCACCAGTGCCATAAGCTCTCATTCGTACGCTGATCGAGAAAGTAGCCTGCCCGTCAAGTGTTTGTTGAAGTAGGCAATCGGTTGCTTTTCCTGTATAAGCACTGCACCCAATCCATGGCCTGAGGTGTCGCATTCAATTACAAAATTCTTAGAGAAATCCGGCATTCGAAGGACGGGAGCGGAGGTAAGGGCGGACTTGAGTGCTTGAAAGGCCTCGTCTGCAGCAGAAGACCATTTCCAAGCTTCCAATTTGTCTTTCTTGAGCAATGCCGTTAGTGGTGCTGTAATTTTTCCGTAATCACGAATAAATCGGCGGTAATATCCCGTGAGACCGAGGAATCTGCGGAGAGTCTTGGGCTAGGATGGAGTAGGCCACTGAAGCACCGCGGATATTTTTGCGGAATCCATTCTGACGCTGTCAAAGGACATAACGTGACCGAGATATTCCACTTGTTGACTGCCCAACACACATTTTTTTTGGGTTTATGATTAGAGAATGCTGATGTAGAGTTTGGAAAACCCGTCGTAGGTGCTGCAAATGAGTCTTCCACGAAGTGCTGTATATCAATATGTCGTCGAAGAAAACCAAGACAAATTTGCAGAGCCAAGGCCGGAAAATATCGTTCATTAGACCTTGGTAGGTGGCCGGAGCATTGGTGAGGCCGAAGGGCATGACGAGGAACTCGTAATGTCCCGAGTGTGTGCGAAACGCTGTCTTATGGACATCCTCCAGGGCCACCCTAATCTGATGATACCCAGCACGTAGATCCAATTTACTAAAATAACGAGCACCATGTAGCTCATCCAAAAGTTCCTGTATGACCGGAATAGGAAATTTATCGGGGACTGTAGCCTTGTTTAAGGCTCGATAGTCCACACAAAATCGCCACGAATCATCTTTCTTATGCACTAGTAGGACCGGACTAGAATACGGGCTTGAACTTGGCTGAAAAATGCCCGCGTGAAGCATTTTAGCCACTAATTTTTCCATTTCATCTTTCTGCAATTGGTTGTATCGATATGGGCGAACAGAAACAGGTGTCGTGCCTGGTACGAGGTTAATCTTGTGATCCGAGGGCCGGCTGGGAGGTAAACCGGGCTGTGGCTGTGTAATGCCTAGAAACTCAGCTAGTAGTTGATCCACGACTGCCCGTTGTGTCGACTCCACATTAGCGTCGATTTCAGTCTGTGGCAAAACAGGAGAGGCGTTGATTGACCAAAGGAAAAAGGCCTCATCCTGATGTAAAATGGCTGCAAGATCGGCCTGTGGACAGAGCCGACGTGTCAGAGACGGATGACCCTTCAAACGGATAATCGAAGTGTCGAATAGAAATTCCATAGATAAGGAAGCCCAATTTGCCGTGATATCACCAAGAGTAGATAACCACGAAACTCCCAGAATAATGTCGACGCCAGAAAGAGGAAAGATATAACAGTCGATGAAAAATGTGTGTGAAGCTATAGTAATTGGAACTTTCTTGCATATGCCACGCATTGCCACCTTTGAGCCATCACCAAGAGTCACCTAGAAAGAAACGTTTTGCTCGATAGGTAGGCTGAGGGAGACTACTACGGATTCAGCCAAAAAACAGTGGCTAGCGCCGCTGTAAATCATCACCAGAAACTTTCGATCGTTTATATACCCCAGGAGCTTCAATGTCTGGGCTCCGTCGAAGCCATTGGAAGAGAGCTGAGAGAGTTCCACATTGTGGCACTCAGTATCATGCAGGCCGTCGTGTTCCTCCGCCACTTCTGTTTCGGTGTGCGGCTACGGGTTGTCCTCCTCATCGTCGCTGGCTTCGACGATAATTCGAAGGCTCTTGGCAGTACAATTATGTAGTGGACCAAAAATCTCTGAATATTAAGAACCAAAAATCTCTGAATGAGATCAACTACTCTATGCTAGAAGCATAACACTAGTAACATGAGATATGTATTGATGTTAAAGATTATAATCCGCAAATACAAAGTAAATAAATCACTTCACTCCAAAACCTCCCGAAGAGGATCGTCTTGAAGACGAGAATCACAGTACACTTGGACGTGCACTAAATAATCATACTACTGTGATTACGAACAACCAGATCCAAATATTATGAGAAATGAAATAAATTTGACTTAAATTTATATTGAAACTGACTTGAAATTTGTCAATATGATGAGAGTAATAAATGTATCATAGTTGTCAACAACAACTTTTGTCTCAAGAATTGCTTGCAAATTGATTATTTGGATCCAAAAAGCTAAAGTTTATAGAATGGTGCCAGAAGCACCAAATAATGTGAAAATAGCAATTTTGACAGAGTTAACTCGTTAAATAGACGAAAGTCGCTTGTAGTACATGAACAATGGAATGTGGTCCTGGCAGGACACATGAATGTTAGTGAGTTTTCGTATTATTGGAATACAAATAACGTTTGAGAATATTAAATTCATGCCTCATGACAGAGTTTTTGAATTGAAAGACTTGAGTAAGTTTAAATATTATCTCGACCTGCAGATTGAGAAGAAATGCATTTTTTACCAGTCAACCTATTTGAATAAGGTTTCGTAGGTAATTGATATTTGATCAATTGCATTTGTGTAGCTTCATTGATTGTCTCATCACTTGAAGTGAATGAACTCAATTAAACCAAAAGATAACAAAATAATGTTGGACCAAAAGTTCATTGTTTGAAGTGCTAGAAGCACTAACTAATATATTGGGTCTTATACGATATTGAAAGGTAATTTGCTAGCAAATATATATATTACTTTTCTCCATGAAGGAGAATTTGAAATAATATTTAAATACATCATTGGTTATCTTCAAGCTACACAAGATGTTGATCTAACTATTATAAAGATTGAGATTGACATTAGAGTGTTACTCGAATGATAGTTAATTATTTGATCCTCATATAATTTGATCTTAGACTGGTACAACAACATGGAATATATCTCCACTATTGTAATGTCCCGCCCTTTTATTAGTAGTTATTATGCATTGAAAATCTGCATAAGCAAATTTTGTTATAAATCTAAAATATTGATTAGCTAATCAATATTAGTAGCTCTTGTTCGTGCATATTATAATTAAAAAGCCATGATAGAGATCATGTGAGCTTTTCTTGAAATAATAGAGTTATTCAAAGAGACAATGCAAATAAATATTTAAGATGCATAATCAATAATTAGTATTGTTGGGAACCCTACAATGTAATAATGGTTTTGATAATGTCATTCGAAACAACACTTGGTTAAAATATGACTTCTTAAAACCAAGTAATTGATGTTGTCTATTAAGGTACAACTAAAGTATTAAAGAAGCAGATGGTATAAACTTACTATCTGTATTATTCTTATCAAGCTGTCCTGGACACATCAATTATGTTCACAAGGGTTAAAACTCATTGTAATGATAGCAAGTTATTTTGAACAGATCGAGTTCTCGATCTGTTCACAATATTAACAGCTCGCTGTCCCTTGCCTTGTATTGGTTTTTAAAATCTGTTCTAGATTAGATTTTACAAGATCAAAATTGTAAAAGGAAGTTTGAATTTCCAAACTTACTTATAGTGATCTATCTCTATCTAGCTGTATAAGGAAGTCTTGAAGGGGAACAGCGAGCTGCACTTCTACAGATCGTTTAAGAACAGCGAGACAACATGCTTATCTACAAAGAACATCGAGACATACAAATTGTCTATAAGAACAGCGAGACAACATGCTTGTCTACAAAGAACAGCGAGACAAAGCAACCAGCTAGAAACAAATATCGTAGGAAACGATATGCACCTGCTCATCAACAGCTAATGGAATAGCTAGAGCAAATGGAACAGCTAGAATTCATGGAACAACTAGAGTTCATGAAACAGCTAAAGACTATGGAACAGCGAGACTTATGGACAACAGATCGTAATCTCAAAATCAACCTGTTCACTCAAACTTCTCCAAAGGTCAAAATCAAGAAGTACATGTTAATTGGGAATCAAACCAATTAACAAAATGTGGACAGCTCGTCTCAAAGATATTGTAGGAAACAATATGCATCTGTGGTAAGACAGCGAGCTGTTATAATCCACACCATTACTACGGTGGACTGCCGACATACCTAAATTTGTCTCAAGTCAACCACTCCATGTATTGTCACATCAACAACATACTTTAAGGAATGAAGTACAAGAAAATTAAAATTCTTGTACTAAGTATCATTCCCAGTATGGCAATACATTGGGAAATCTCGTGAAAGGTGGTAACCACTCTCATTTGACAGCGCGTGCTTCAACAACACTGCCATGCATTTAATGCAGTCATTAATGCGATGAAGAAGGAAATCTTCTTCTCCAACGGATAGTTTTCTACAAAGAGGCTATAAATACCACCTTCACCTCCAGGAACGGTAACGAGAATTCACGATTACAAAGCTCAAACTCTGCTCAAATATCTTCAAATATTCAAAGCTCTAAAAGCGCTCCTTCAAGCTCTAGAATTCTCTGAGTGCTTTATTATTCTTTTGAAGATAGTTTCTGGAAATTTGTTGTTTACAAAACCCAAGTTAGGATCTAGTTTTGATCAAAGAGTTGTAAGATTTAGATTGTAGTTCTTCAATCTAAGAAGTGTAATCTCAAGTTGTTATCTAGTTTTGATAAAACTTGAGGCTCGTACTCAACGAGTAAAAAGAAAGGAGACATAGTAGATTTCGATCTAGTTTTGATCGAGCCGTGGACGTAGGGAAAGTTTATCCCGAACCACGTTAAATTCCTTGCGTTCTTCCTTTCTGTTTTACTTTATTATCATATCCTTCATTCTCTTGCATTAACTTGGTTGTGTTAAAGATTGACTAAAGGAAACGTTTTTAACTACAAAGAGCATTAACCACCGAATTCCGCACACAACATTAATCAAGGTTAACTTTCTTAAAGTTAATCTTATTAAGTATTTCTTTTCACCTAAGGTTTATTTGAGCTAAGTTGTTTCCTCTTCACAAGAAGAAACCCTAAGTTAACCTAAGCTATCTTTATTTTAAAGTGTGCTTAAGCCTTATACTTAAACTTTGAACAAGAAAACCTAAAAAGTTTGAATTGGTGTATTCCGCCCCCCCCCCCCCCCCCATACACCAATCTAGCTCTTTCGGGACCAACAAGTATTATAATAGCTATGAGTTAATTAGAACTTATGAATTAACCAGTTAATTAGAATTAATAGATAAAGGTAAATGGTTGAAAGATTGATTATAAATAAATTAGATAACATTTATATACTTTATAGAAAATTGAATATAATTAATTAATATTATCTTGAGTATTAAGATGCTATGAGGAATTTTAATGATCTTGTATTAAACAAGATATTTAGTAAAGTATTATTCATGTACATAAGTAAATGTATATATGTATATATAGTATGAGCCATGGCTGTAGAGAAAAGTATTAATATACAAGGTTGGTCACTAAAATAAAATCATATTAGCAAGTAGTGAGACCTACACAAAATAGTAAGAGATATGCATGCATTCCTATGCCACTACAATTGATTAATGAATCGGTCAAAATATATTTTTACAATATATTGTAAACATACAAAACTTGAAAATAAAAGAAGTTGCTGGAGAAAGTCTTCCTCGATGGAAGAGAGAAGCAAAAAAGCAATTGTACTCCCACCTTGATGTATGATGCACTCTTTCCTACTTTTAAATCTTTGCACATAAATGGAAATCATGCCCAAAAGTCAAGGATTATAGAGCAACAACAGTAATACTACAACAACAAACTTTATGTTATAGACTAAGGCTAGGTACATAAAATATAGATAGGAAGATACGAAAGATTTTTCAAAGATTTAAACAGCAACACTCAATTGCATTGGAAATATCTCTTTATGCAGCATAACATTCCAAATTGCCTATTTATATATCTAGACCATCCAGCAAAACACACTCTTAACACATAGCAAAATAGTTTCCAAAAGAACACTAGAAACTTGGAAGAGCTTAAGGAGGAGCTCTTCCCAAATCCTTGCTCCACCAGAAGTGCTCAATCTATCTCAAAGCAAGAAAGTTTAATTTAGTCGTTGAGGTATATACTTTTCACACTTTAAGTTTTGTTCTTTTAACATTTAGACCGAAACATTTCTCTTTTTAAATCTCTATTTCAGAAGCTATAAAACTGAAATTAGAGATATTATACTCTTCCCTCCTCCACCATCACTTTAGACTCAATATGTAAAAAAAAAAAAACAAATAACAAACCTATCAGATTCATTATGCAAGTTTTAAAAGCTTCGATGTGTACCTAATTTCAGGATTTAGCTAACTTTAAACTTAGAACCATTCTCCGTGTAGAATTTAGAATGTTAAACCATATGTAGTATTTCTTTATTAGAATATGAATATATATTTTAGTCATTAGAACATAACATTTAACTAGGATACGAATTAATGACTAAGTACAAAGCTTAGAAAATGAGTTTAGATTGCACAACATAGAACTTCAATTACAATTTCAGAATTTAGAACATATACATATTATGATTTTAGAACATACGCAGAGCATATCAAATATGAAATTTAGAACAAATTAAAGATCTTGTTTAGAACATAGATATATATTTATATCTTCATATTTCAAATTTCAGAACATAGCCTATACTCATACTTTAAGAATCAGAACATATATATATATATATATATATATATATATATATATATATATATAGGGTAGGGAAGGGTTCGGGTATAAAGTATTTTTAAAGTAGGAAATAGGAAAGAATCACAACCATTCATTTGTTTGATCGGACGGTTGGAATAATTCATTAATTAATTATATTTAATAGATGTTAAACGGTTATTTACTTAAAGATAAGGACAATTAAGTAATTTTATTTTATGAGAGAGAGTAAACGTGAGTTTAATTGTTGCAAGTTGTGAGAAATTTAAGGGATTATGAAAAAACTGACGTGAATTAAGTAGGGTGGTTATTTACTTTCCATAATTATTAGATTAGAAAATTAATTATATGAATTAACGTCAAGTTGAAGGTTTGTTTGCTTTCTTAATTACGAGTAGCAGGTCATGCGTTGTGAATTATTTTAATCAATATTATGCATCATCAATAGAAGGACATGCATTGTCGTTTTGTTGTATGCACAGTAAACGGTATTTTAAATCAAAACAGTTCTCTGGTATTTAAATGCATTGTATTTAACTGTGAAATGCATTGTATTTAACTGTGAAATGTATTGTGAAAATGTAATTGAGTTATAATGTCACAGCCCCAATTTCCAAAGGACAGATCAATCGGAGCGTGACTG
>JAPKLX010000054.1:1233493-1257435 GCA_026898415.1 Leonotis leonurus
TCCCCTGTTTCACGTTTGAAATACAACGTTGAAAACTGCGCAGTCTAGGTTCGTTCCACTTTTGGGCACTCAAACGTACTCCGAAAATTCTGAAATTTCACAGGAACGTTATAGACACGTAAAGGAACAACTTTCATGAAGAAACCATCTTCAAATTCGAAAAAAAAATAAAAAAAATTCGGCCAAAACTGCCCTGTTTTTCCCGTTTCGATTCGTTCGTCGACAAACACGTCTCTACTTTCGATTATCATGCTCTTATGGATTCATAACACAATTAAAACACCCTTTTCTATCAAGAACACTTCAACTTCATCAAGAACACTCCAAAACCGAAAATGGCAAGAACAAAAGCATGGTTCGATCGTAAATTTTATTCGATTTCTATGTTCTCTAACATCATACGAACATAATTAACAAGACTCAATAAAAATCGAACGATTCGTACCCATAACTTAGAGAGGGCTGTCGAATTTTGGGGGTGAAAAAGAGGTGGGGAAATCTCAAATTTTAAACCATAAAAAGGAAGCTTAGATCGATACCTTTCACAATCCGAAGACGGTTTACGAATCGGAGCTCATTTGATACTTCAACTTTCGATTTCTTCCTCTCCAATGGAGGTTCACTCTTCCCTCAATTCTCTCTCTCTCACATAAATCACAAGAAGAATGAAGAAGAAAGGTGGTGATGTGTTCCATAATAGGTGGTAGAAAAAAAATAAAACTAGATATTTCATTAAGCGCGTATTATTAGTCCGGGTTCTCGACTTCTCGATACAAAAATAGTCTCGGAAAAATCCCAAAAAATCATGGCTATCTTAGAAAAATATCCCGGACTTAACTTTAAAAGATAATAAAATTATCTCGTCTCGTTCAAAATGATGAATAGTAATTTCTCGATAAATACATCATTCTTCCAAAAGTCGGAATTATTAACCTTTCGCCCTATCTCCGTATCGTAAAATAATTGAATGGAAAAGCAGACGCTGCTTCGATACGAGTTCTCGAACTTAAATTATGACGATAAACGTCAAACCGAATTTTCTCGGTTTCTTTCTCGATTTCAGAAATTTCTGAAATGACTTTTAACTCACATTAGGAGTTCTATTATTTAATACGAGTCCTTAAACTTTCAACGGATCTCGAATCCCTCGTTTATTCATAAATTTTTCTTTAATTCGGGTTCTTAATTATCGGGGTATTACAAATATTTTGTCCTGAAACACTAGGTTCTGAACGTTCGGTATTTTAGTTCCAAACTAGTTTCTTAAGGATCCACAATGAATTCATTCATCTTATGACTGACAAGAATTTGATAGCTAACCTGTTGAGAGAAATTCTTGATGTATGTATTGTTGGTCATTCACTTTATTTGGAAGTTGAGCTATTATTTATCCAACAAGATGTCTGGAAAATTTGAGGTCTTAGTTTACTATGAATTGGATCAGTGAGTACTGAGTAGACCGGAATGTCTGTTTGTCTCATGATAAAATCAAGTAATCTTATTTTAAGTTGCATGCCTTCTTGTACTCTAGAATCCTTATTTTAAGTTGCATTCCTTCTTGGACTCTAGAATCACTCATACATGCCATGTGTATGATGGTTTCTTGAATACGCACTTGGAGAGCGTCAATATTCCCTTGGAATGTGTTAACATTCTTGGAATAGAAAATGCAATGCCATTTGGAATAAAGGGACCTGACTATTCTTGATGTGTGTGTTCTACTGCTTGAATTTCGCGCTTATGAATTCCTGTGAACAGATTACCAAAACGGCCTATTTGTAGGTACGAGAAAGAACTTATGCATCCTATTCAGGGTCTTGTGGGTGGGGAGCTTGTTCGAGCTATTCTCATTCAGGTAATATATCTTCTGTAGTGCTATCAACAGCCTTTTGGTCTTCCTTCTCCTAAAATGGCTTCCTCCCTACAGGTTCAGAAGCTTAAACTGGATATAGAAGAGTGAGTGAGTTCGCTTACACTTGTTTACTAGAGGAATGTATTATTGCATGAAGTAGGTTGCTTATGATGAATTTATAAACAAAGCTATGCTTGAGCTGGATCAGATCTTGAGAGCCAATGAAATCAACTTTGCTATTTTAGCTGCTTTACCTGCATTCTTCATTCCCCTCATTTTAGCCATGCTGGTGCGAGCATGGTTTAAACGGGTAAACCATTTTTCTTTGTATCTTGTTATTTGAATGGTGTTTTGGTTCCTAAATGAAGAGGGATATGATATATCCATATTTATGTTAGTTTGTTAAATATACATGAATTGTTGTTATTACTTCTATCATATCCAAGTGTCCAACCATCAATCCACAAGTGTGCAATCTACTTGCTTTAAACTCTTGAAAATAAGAATCCCCAAGTGTGTTCATTTAGTATAATAAGAACTAATATTGCTTGCTGAATATGAGAGTAAATGGCAGTGTTGTTAATCCGACATGTTATATTGAATAAGGACACAAGAGCTGAAGGGAGAGGACGAGTTGCTCGTGTTCAAAGAAGGCTATTGCTCGTGGAAATTGAAAGAGCTTGTTTATAGGCTATCACTGGGCGAATATTTCTTTCTATCTACAACAAGGGTGTCCTAAGAAGCGTTGTCTATAGGTGAATTTTTTACAAGACCTACGACAACGGTTTTAAGAACCGTTGTCTATGAGCGAATTTTTTTTATATACGATAATGGTTCCAGAAACCCTTGTCTTAGTCGTTGTTGTAAATATTTACGACAACGGTTATATTACCGTTGTCTATGAGCGAGAATATACGACAACACCACTTTCGACAAGGGTCGAGAACAAGCTAAGACAAGGGTTTTTAACCCTTGTCTATTAGCATTTTTGTAGTAGTGAAGATATTTCCTCCTTTACAGATATACTACACTATTGTAACTTAGTCAAACAAGTATATACTCTCAAGCACAGTAAGTTTTCTTTCTACCTTTAACATCATTTCTAATATCAAATCTTATGTTATGCAAAACATTAGGCATAATTTGTTCTGTAGCATTTAAGAACAGTTTCTTTTATTTTCAAGCAAAAACTTTTGAATACAACCACAATCTTAATTCCATTTCCTCAACATTTTCAAAGCTTCTTGCATATAAACCTAAAGAAATAGGTAGATGGGTATCTATATACATATATGAAAATATATAATCTCTCCTTGTTTAAAAAAAAAGAAGAAAGAAAGAAAGAAAACACTATCTTTTGTCAATTGAAATTTCACCGAGTAATCTGAGTCGGGTAATTGAGTTGGGCGAGTTAAGGAGATTAGCTACTGCTCAGCCAAGGGAAAACGAGAATAGGGGATAGGGTAGGTTTGACGGCGGCTCGTCTCGACCAATGCTTCTGACTTCTGTCCTTCCTTTAGCAAGGTGCAAGAAAAAAGACTCTAATTGTTATAATATATATATATATATATAGAAGAAACGAGTGAAGAAGAAAAGAAAGAGAGAGACTTACAGTGAGATAGAGGCGTGAAGTTTAGGGATGGAGAAAATTAGGATTCTCTTTTACTTCTTTATCCTAAATTCATTAGTTGAATTCTACTAATGGGCTATAATTAATTTAAGTAGAGGGCCTCTTATTTTAATTAGTTAAATGGGCCACCCAATTTTTAGGTTAGATTTTAAATAAACTCAACTTATTATTTTATTAATGTTGGGCTTTATTTTTTTTAATGGGGGTTTGTTTAATTAAATTTATAGACTTTAAATAAATGATTTATGCCCTTTACTTTTGATTAAGTTTATGGCTTAAAGCCTGCCTCTCTTCAAATTTTGAAAAATAAATAAATAATAATAGTAATAATAAATAATTAAATTATTCCTAAACTTCATGTATACTTATATTTAATATTAGTAAGTATATTTAATATAAGTAGTTATTTATTAAGTCTAAATACAATAATTAAAAAGTTAATAAAATAAAATGATAGTTTTTCAAGAAACATTTTTAGATTCATATTCAATCAATTAAAGTTATATTTAGGTCTTTTATTTTATATTTATAATTGTATGACTAGGTGCGGTGCGACTAAGGCATTGACGTAGTTTTAATTGCTCTAATCTATTTCAAGTTTAAAGTTTAAGGTGTGGTGATTTATTTATGTTATGCCATTGATTATTGTTGTCCATTTTAATATTATGTGTTGGCCATATGTGTTAATATGAAACTATGTTGGTGAGTACCAAGGTCGTTATTCAAAGTTGTCTCAAGTTGCTCTCACTCTATGTTATGCGCAAATTATGTTATGTCGCCAAGGGCCCGCCAAATGGATCCAGGACGTCACAGTCCTTGGTATGCCACCGTGCGAAATCAAGTCTATGTTATATGACCAAATGTGTTTACCGTTTTATTAACGTGGACAACTCTTGCATAATATCACACTCTGAGTATACTTTTGTATACTCATTCCCCACATTAACATTTCAGGTACTTGAGTTCGGAGGCGCGTGGAAAGTCAAATGATGTATCATGATATTCAAGAAAAACTTTATGCACTTATATATTAAGTACTTTTGTTATGCATTTCTATCTTAAGTACTTCTGCAAAAAATGCTAGACTTGGAAGTATGTGTATTTTGATTGACTAGCAAGACAATATTATTATGCTTAAGTCCATTATGGTTATTTTAAAAGGGATTTGTTAGTTAATTTTCTAATATTTTAAGTTTAAAGATTTTATTTTTACTAAGTCATAAAAAAAATATATATATATTTCACATATTTATGTTTTAGTATTTATTAAATATTATTTCCGCATTAAATATTTATAAATTAAAGTCATATAAGATTAGGGTGTTATAATTACTATCTTCAGGGGGAACGAATATTCCAAAATAGATTTGATAGTTAGACCCGAATGACTACATTAACGTCTTGAAGGATATATCATGTTGTACTCTTTTTCCTTTACCAAGTTTTTCCCATTCGGTTTTCTTGGTGGAGGTTTTTAACAAAGCAACAAATAATGAATATAAATATGTGTATGACATATACTCTTTTTCTCAACTGTTTTTATCTCATTGGATTTTTTAGTGAGATATTTAACGAGGTATGTACATCACACTATAATGTTCAAGGGGGAGTGTTATAAATAATTATATGTGTAGACATTTGTCACGTCCCCATTTCACTTCTCTAAGTAAAATCGAGGAAAACGTGACTCGGAAATAAAATACAGATAATGAAAAGAAACGTAAGCGTTGATACTTGGATGAAACATGAAGCGTACCACAAAAGATGAAGATTTCGATAGAGTTTGCTATCATAAAAAGAAATCATAGCTTGAAGCCAAAAGAGATAGCTAATAAGTTCTTGAATTTGAACAGAAGTCTGGCAGCGGAAACTGGATCAATATCTAGATTTACATGTATGACGACATATAAATCACCGAGAGTAAAACATTAAGAGTTTGACAAAAACCACCGCTGAGTCTTCCACTTCGTCATCACGACTTAACCTGCACATTTATAAATATATGCAGGGCTGAGTATGAAAGTACTCAGTAAACACATGCCGAAATCACATTCGTACAATATATTTGCCATTGTCGTACACAGTGCAACATAGGGATTTTGTCACTAAAGAACCTATGTTCACTAAAATTCTTGTAGATCTTAAAAGTCGACTGGCCAGTCTAAGTTCTGGAGTAATCAAACATATCTGTAATTCTGTGTGTCGGGAAAGTAGCCACTTTCCGCGAACACTGAACCGGCCAACCCGCTAAGATGACTCACAGTTCTGGTGTACACTAGCCTTAAAAGATATAAATCTTTAAAGGCCCGAAATCGATTAATTGTTCAACAGATACGCATCATACCAAAATACAAATATTTTCGACAATGCAATACTTCATAACATTTAAAATTCTAGAGCATTTCTAAGCGAAAATCATACTTTGGTACAACGCATGCGATTTTATTTGTAAAAGAAAGCCTACCTGAACTGCTTCCTCGTCTAGTAAGATCTTGAGTATTTGATGTCTAGAGCTTTCCCTTTTGCTAAACCTTAATCGCAAATACAATAAAGATACTCATCGTGAGTATATAATTTATTTCATCTAAAAATGAAATAATAATTCTATTATTCCATAAATTATTCTAATCTTTTCACTCGACTAATATTCGAGTACTTAAAGATTTCTATAACCATTAAAATATTACTACTAATTTCATAACTTAATAGATCTAAATTATTGGATTAAACCTAACTATTTATATCCAATCCCTTTTATTTCTAACTTTAATCCAAAGATCAATTTTATTAAACCATTATTAAGGGATAACTTAATCCATTACTAATACCCAATCTAGGCCCATTCTATATACTCAATAGAACCAATAATTACTTAAAAACGAGCCCAATCTACATCTTGTAATTCACCCCATTAGATTTTAATGGTTGGCCCGTTTGTTTAATATTTCAGGCCCATCCGATTAAACCAAGACCCAACCCATTAATTTGTTCATTCTAGCCCATTAAATTCTGTTTCTTCTCGGCCCAATTGATTTCTATTTCCAGCCCATTCGTTTATCATCCAAACTATCCTAACCCTAGACCCATCAGCCGTTCACTCCCATATCTCTCCCTCTCGCTACTGTCTCTTTCTCCCCGTTCTCTGCTCTACTCCTAGCCCTCAGTCTCGCGGCTGCTCTCGGTTGGGAAGCTCACCGGAGCACCTCACTATCTAAGGTAAGATCCCTCTTCCTCTCAATCTTTTCTAACTTCAATTTCATTGTAATTTTTGAAAATCTATACATTCCCAAATCTTAATTTGATTTTGGTTTGAAGCTTACTTAATACTTCCAGTTTCTTTTCTGAAGTAGGGACGACATCTCACGTCGCCTCCCTCTGCTCCTCGGCTTCCTTCCTCTCTCGGCCTCACTGTTTCTCTCGGCGAAGAGCTCTCGGCTAGAACAGTCACCGGTGTTCGTCTCCCTCACGGTAAAATCTCCTCCTTTATTTCTAATATTTCTAGTTTCTAATTCGTTTGATTTCTGAAATTCCTTAAAATCTCAGTCTAAATTTCGTTCTGTTGATCTAGCTCTCGGTTCTCCCGAGTCTATTGTGGCTGCTCTTTGTTCTCGGCTCTCTCCGCCTCTCACTGGAGGGCAGAGACTCCCTACGTTTCCACCAGTCCTTGGTGTTTCTCGGCTGCTCCAGGTGGAAGCATTAACGGAACTCCATTACCGGAGCTTCAAGGTAGAATCTTTAAATCTAATTCTTTATTTTTCAGTTTATGAATTCTGTATGCTCCTATTTCTTTCTAAAATTGTTTTCTTTAATATTCCAAATAGAGTTGGGGTTTTGTTCTAATAAATCTGGTTGGTTTCTGGTTGAGTTTAACAATTTGGATTGATTTGTTCTGGTTGATTTGTTCTAATAAATCTGGATTTTGGATTTGTTTGGGAGCTTAACATCTTGCATCTGAACCTGGCTTCCCTTTGTGAAAATGGAAGAAGCTTTAGTTTAGTTAAGAGTTTTTAAAATCTGATTTGTTTAGATTTAGTGTTGGTTTGGCTAATTTGGGTTCTTGGACAAAATCCTATAATTTCATATTTCGTTTATAATGTTGCTACTGATTCTTCACCGTAATCTATTTTTTTGCATTTTAACTCCATAACTTACCATTGCTGCATGTTTTAAATCCCTTTTTATTTTCTGTTTTGACCGAGGCTTTGAGGCTTAGGTAGAGAAGGATTTAGCAAGGATTTTGAGCTCCAAAGGTTTGGTTGTACTGTGAGGTGATTCCTTTATTTTCTAAGATTTTTTTTTTATAACTTGAGTTGGTTTTTCTCATTCTGGAATGTTCTAAATCTGACTACATATATATGTGTGTTCTGCAGTTCTAAAAGCATAAGTATAGTTTCTAAAATTCGGAAAATGTCATTATTGTTCTATGTTTCTGAAATCTAACTTTAGTTCAAGGTTCTGTACTTGTATGAATATAAAGTGGAGTAGGAAATCTATTTGCTAGGTAATGTGCACAGTGTACAAGGATGTATATATTCTGATAGGATTTCTATGTTCTGAAATGAATATGCATGAGTTCTGTAATTAAAGTACAAGTATGTGACTGTGTTTTAATAACTTTTAAGTTGGTTTTTCTGTTTTGCAGGTATAAACATATTGAGTATATTCTGGAGGTTGCATAATAAAATCATAAGTCTAAGTTCTAAAATCAGAATCTATGCATATAAGTGTTTATATGTTATGTTCTTAAATCTGCATTTCCTAAGTGTAAAAGAGTGAACATGTTCTAGATTCTCAAAGTTTAAACATGAATTCTGAGGTCTGCACTATAAAATATGCATACATACCTAAAACAGGAAATCTAGAAGTTTAAAGATCTTCCTACGCATGTTTTATTATTCTGGCCTTAGCATGCTTCTAACTAAAACATGGAATGTGTGGATTTTATATATGTGTTTGGGAGGGTCTGTAGGTGTGTATTTTGTTTCGTAGCAGTTTCTATATATCCTACAAGTGTTTTAAAAGATTTAAAGAAAGCTGAAATCTCTTTTGCATTATTAGTTATTCTATTAGTTGTAGTCCATGAACTAAGCATGCCATCTCTTCCTGCCCTAGATTTAACATAAAAAGGGAAAGTTTGAACTTACTTTGGACGTTTGGCTAAATTTCTCTCTGAAGTATACTCTGTAAAGATAGGAAAGAAAGTGTTTCAGTTGGGGCTTAACACTAAACTGATAGGTTGAACTTAAGCTTACCTTACTGCTTCTGAAATTTCTGAATGGAAATGACTTCTTAGTGGCTAGGAGTCTTCTTCGTAAGGTTTTTATTTTGTATGTGAAAACTGAGCTTTGAAAATAGAGAAGGGTTTCTATTAAGAGCTTCTAAGTGTATATGTAGGAAGACTGCTGGTTGTATAAATCCTATAGGTCATCTACATCACTCTAGTTTTGCCTATTTCACAACTATAACTCAAGTGTTGTGTTAAAGAGTTCCTGAATTCATTGACTTCTGGGGCACATATTAATGTAATGATATCTTATATGGTGCAGGGACAAATTGTGGAGTGTAGAGGAAGTGCAGCTCGTCCTGCAGCCATGCTGCTCCTGACCCCCTTTGCCTTTACTGTTTCTGCTTTTCCTTCTCTTCCATTAGTATGATGTAACAGAAAGTATAGCTTAATTGTAGTACACTACAGGTGGCCTTCTCCCATAAATTCTTAAGAAACAAATCTGATCTGCAGATTTGATTTCTTTTACTAACTCTTTCCTTAATACTTCTAGATGTATGACTTGTCTTTCCTTATATATTCCAATGCACGATAGTTTCAGATTTGAAACAAGAAAGCTTGAAGCTGTAATTATATATATATACATGTATTTACCTATTGTAAGTAATTTGCATTTTACCATATATCTCATTTCATTTATGCAATTAATAGCATCCTACCTAATACCATTTGTTACATTTCTATTCTTCAATTATAATGACTAAATACAGATTATCAATATCGAAACATTAATATACCAATCTTATAAGTATACAACTTCACTAATAATAATTTAATCAATTGATTAATAAGAATCTAACTATAAACCTTCTTATACATCATTCCTTTATAAATGCCAAATAATATACCCTTCTATGGTATATAACTACACTACTAATTGTTAAATCCTCTTCTAAGTAATTTAATTATCTCCTCGAACTTTAACTATCGATTACGCACCGAAATAATTATTTAGTACGTCTTTCTAAATAATCTCATCATCTAAACTAGCTCACATAATATCTATCATACACAATTGACTATAATGTGCACGAAAAAAAAATAGCTACTAATATCGATTAGCTAATCGATATCTAATGTATATAACGAAATTTTCTCGAGCAGATTTCTGATACATGATAATTAGTAAAAAAAATTTACGGGCCATTACATCATTACTTATTATATAAATTAAAATTTGTATTATTTTATTCTATTATGTATATATATATATATATATTTATACATGGAACCGTACTTGTAAAGTGATGATAGGTGAATAATAATATCGTTTCTTTCTAGCCGTCTCGTGTAACTTATTTTCTTTCTCATCTTCTCTCTACAATTGAGTTACACATACAATTGATGGGATCCAATTAACCCATATTACAACAAGGTAGTAGTATTTATTGAATGAAATTATTCCATAAATTTCAATCACAATGAATATTACTAAACATAATAAGGATTATGATTGTTACAATCTCGTCATAAATACCGTACACATGCAAATACAAACTTACAAAGCGACATTTCTTCACACACTGTCACTAATTATTTCGTCAGCAGTACTAAGATCGAAAACATAATACAGAATATCAAAGAGCGAAAGCTTCCATAAATTCAACGTCTTCTCCGATCGCTCGCAAAGTCACCGGCAACAAGCAAACTTCGACGTCGATTCCACCAACTTCCGCCGCCGGGAACAGAGTCATCTTCCCATCCGATTTCTGGCCGGGCCCACTCCTCACCGCCACCGGCTTCCCCCACCAAAAATCATTACCGTACACATTGTGCCGCGGCGAACTCATTATCAGGAACGGGAAGCTCCCTTTCCGCAACAACCTCGGATTCTTTACCCAATCCTCAATGCTTTTCACCACCGCCTCATTACTCTGCTGCGCCACCATCTCGTTGATCTTCGCCGCAACGTGGCCGATTCCTTTATGCAATAACTCGGCGGCGCTGATCGCCGTTTGGGCACACATTACTGTAGAAGCTACCCATTAATTATGCCACATCGACTTGGTAAAGGTTCCTAACTCAATATATAAGTTGGAACACCCTCCCCTCTTATAAGGCCTTTTAAGGGGTAAATAAGGGGTTCCAATTCTATATGGTATCAGAGCAGGTCACGATAAGTCTAGATGGAGATCTTGATGATTCACGTGTGTAAGGTCACACGTGCGGGGGCGTGTAGAAGCTACCCATTAATTATCCCACATCGACTTGGTAAAGGTTCCTGACTCAATATATAAGTTGGAACGTCCTCCCCTCTTATAAACCTTTTAAGGGGTAAATAAGGGGTTCCAATTCTATAATTACCCCGTTCCCGAAATACCCCTCCAGCAACGGTATTCGTGCTCGGGCACCCACTATCATCACGAACTGTGCTTCTTCTCCAATCAGATCGTCCGCTCTGATTCCCGAATAGCGGCACCGTGAAACGCTTCTCCATAGATGAGCGGAGAGCGCTTGCAGAGTGGAGATTCTGTCTGTGCCGGCTTCCGAGTTTGCCTTTGCTTTGAGTTTTGCTAGGGTTTGCTTGCTGATATGGAAGACCCTCTCGAGCAGCGGAGGTGGTGGATCGGAGCTAATTTGCGGCGAAGGAGGAGGAAGGCGGAGGGGGAGGTTAACGTCGTCGGGAAACCATGGCTTGAAAACCGGGGTTTTCGATATGGTGTCTGAGCATCGGGAGATCTCCGACCAAGAGTTGATGAAATGCCAGAAGGATATGCCGTCCACGACGGCGTGATTGGCTGAGACGGCGATAAAGAGGCCGTCCACGAGCTCCGTTACTTGCACCGCTAGCAAGGGCCTGTCAACGCCTTCGCTATTGGGAACGCCGTTTTGGAGGAAGAAGGAAGGCACGATTTGAGGTATATATGTAGGTTCTAATATGTCGGAGACTGACGTGGCGGCAGCATCTGCATGGACGAACTCGACTCCGGCGTTATTGCAGTCGAGGAAGAAGGTGGTGGTGCTGTCCTCGTGGACTGTGGCGGAGAGGCGGCCAGCGAGGGGAGGGAACAAGTCGAGAGTGCGGGAGAGTGAGTCCTTAAGGTGATCAATAATAATTAGGGTTTGTTGAGTTTGAGGTTTGTGAAAGAGAAGGCCTTTCTGAATTGGATCGAGTGGGAGTAACTGCAAATCCCATGGAGTTAGATCCAACCTTGAAATGCTAATTGCATTTCTTTTTCCTGCCATTTTAATAACACATGAAGATATAAGTTCAACTTGTGCCATTTTTCTCAATTTCTTTTGCGTGATCAATGAAGGCGAGGAAAAGAGAAGAAGACTTTATATAGATCTGAATGTGTAGGAGTTTTGCTATTGTATTCTTATTTCTTATACTACGTAAACCAATGGTGACAATAAGTAGGTAGCGGGATAAAGTCGGAATTTTTTTTTTCGAGGGTCTAAAATAAAATGCGTTAATTATACAAACTAACCAATAAAGATGGTAAAAGACAAATAATAACCACAAATATAAAATTATTTAAATTCTAATTATTTTGAACGTGAATTACCATAAATACTCTTCTACTTTAATTTAATGGTATGAATGGTACGCATGATATGAAATGTATGAATAATATTCATTCATACACAAGTACAATTTAATAAAATTAAGTGTTACGTATGAATTGTACGATTCCATACAATTTATACTATTAATACTCAAAAATGTAAAATATAATTATAAAGATATTTTAGTATAAAATTTATAAATGATTAGTATTTAAATATTATTTTATTAGTGGCTATTATTTATCTTTCACAATCTTTTTTCACTATTTTGTATAACCACACAAATAAAAATTCTATGCAAAACTTTCAATCAAAAATGACTACAAGTTAAGATAAATAGATTTTTAAATTAAAAGGTCGTAATGCATTTCTGCTCACCCTCTCAACGCCATAAGGGTACCCACAACCATCATCCCAGTTTTTAAAATTTACCCATGTCACATCATCTTTTAAAAACCCATCTACTTTTTTCTCTTTCATCTCCTACAATCATAAACCAATTTTTACTTTTTAAAGGGACCCACTATAATACATATTTCATATATATCCATATAAATATACTAAACCAAATTATTTTACTATTATTTAAGTATTTGTCTTATACATAAAAATAATTATATTTTAATTATTTAACAAAAATAAATATAATAAAGTAAACATATAATTATAAATATTAATATAAATTACATTAAGAAAATTTCAACCAAATAACTTAAATTAAAAAAGCATTACTGAAATTAATATTACAATATCAAAATTAAAATACATTAATTAAATAATACATAAAAATATACTAATTCAAACAAAAATAATTCGTAATTCTAGACATAATTGGCATTATTATATTGTGCCCAAAAATGAAGTTTTAAATTTTCCTGGAGTTCGTGATGCGCTTGCGTATTTGTTAAATCGTTTTGATTTTTAAGATAATTTTCAAATGCTTCCCAATTATTGGTACCCATTGGTATTGGTTGCTGAGGAGTTGCTTCTTCTTCCGACCAATTGACCACTTCTTCACCCTCATCTTCAATGATCATGTTGTGCAAAATAATACAAGCAAGCATTATATTTCGAATGTCGTCCTTGAAATAAGATCGAGCTGGATTTCGAACTACTGCCCAACGAGATTGTAGCACTCCGAATGCTCGCTCGATGTCTTTTCTTGCAGCTTCTTGTCTTTGCGCAAAGTATTTTCTCATTGGATCAACTGGCGCCGGATAACTCTTGACGAATGAAGCCCAAGTAGGATAGATTTCATCTGTCAAATAATATCCTTGGTTATATGTTTGACCATTCACCGTGAATTGAACTGAGGGTGCATTCCCTTGAAGGAATTGATTAAATAATGGAGACCCGTGAAGAACATTGATATCATTGCTTGCTCCGGCGACACCAAAGAAAGAATGTCATATCCACAAATCCGATGATACCACCGCTTCAAGAATTATTGTAGGAACTCCTTGATCGCCTCGTGTATGGTACCCTTTGAAAGCGACAGGACAATTTCTCCACTCCCAATGCATACAATCAAGGCTTCCTAACATTCCAGGAAAACCATGTCTTTCTTCGTGCATTTGTAGTAGTCGTTGAGTGTCTGCTTCATTTGGCTTCCTCAAATATTGAGCACCATAGACATTAATCATACACTTGCAAATATTGAGCACCATAGACATTTAATATGAATATTTATTTATGCATTAAATATTTATTGCCGATGGATTACTGACGGATTTAATTTCATTAAATATTTATTTTTTACTTTAAATATTATCGAGGGAAAAAATTTGTCGATAAAATAAAATAAAATTATTTAAAACCTAAATAATTGATTATTTTATTAAAATTAATATTGCCAAGGGATAATTCCATCGACAATAAATATTTGATTTAATTGAAAATTAATTAATTAATATATTTAGAAATTAAATAATTTTTTATTTTTTTAAATTAATATTTTATTTCATTAAAAATTAGCGAGGGAAAAAATTCGTCGGTAATAAAAAATTAAATTATTTAATAAATAAATAATTGATTATTTTATTAAAATAATTATTCGCAAGGGAAAAAATCCGTCGACAATACAAAATTAATTTAATCGAAAATTAGAGAATTTATTTTTTTTTAAATTAAATTATTTTTTATTTTTTAAAATAATATTTAATTTAATCAAATATTTATTTTTTTATTTTATTATTACAGATGAAAAAAATCCGTCAGCAATAAAAAATTAATTATTGAAATACTAAATAATTTATTATTTTATTAAAATTAATATTGTCGAGTGATATTTCCGTCGGCAATTCACTTATATCACACATCGAAAAAAATACAACTTTTAATGAATGAGGTTCGATAAAAGTAATTATTATAAATTTATTACTTATTTACCGAGGGATCCTCGAGGGAATATATTATTTATTAATATCTATATTTATTATTTTACCAGGGGATTTTTGAAAGAATAGATTATTTATTAATATTGATATTTATTATTTTACCCAGAGATTACCAAGGGATTTAATTATTTAATAATATCTTTTAAAAAAATTACCAAGGGATTACTGGGGGAAAAAATATTAATTAATATTCAATTTATTTTTTACCGAGGGGTATTTTCATCGGCAATTCACTCATATCCCACATCGATGAAAATAGTACTCCCTCCGTTCACGATTGTTTGTTACTTTTTGACCCGGCAGGTGTTTTAATGTAGTGCTTTGACTTTAGATGAAAGAGTGTAGTTAGTGGAGTTTGGGTCACACTTGTTATTATTATTTAATTGAAGTGTGTGTGATATAAATGGAAAGTTTAAAATGTAACAAATATTGGTGGACGGCCCAAAATGGCAAAATGTAACAAACATTGGTGGACGGAGGGAGTACTTTTAATAAGTGATTCTCTATAAATAAGAATGCATGATTATTAGTATTCTTATATGTTTTTTTGGGTCTTTTGGCTAAGATCAATTATATACTCCCTCTGTCCCACTAAATTAGACCCATTTGTATTAAAATAATACACTCATCTACTTTTCAAATGAGTCTAATTTAATGGGACGGGGGGAGTAGTATTTTTTGTTATGAGTTTAATATATGTACTAAATTATTAAATTTTGAAATTTTCGTATTATAATAATTAAATCACATAATTGGAAGAATATTATCGATATATAAATAACAAGTTTTATAATTAATATTTTACCGAGTGATTGCCGAGGGCATAAAAATAATCATTATAAATAAATTAATTATTTTACCGAGGGATTTAGTTATGTATTAATATTTATATTAATTATTTTACCGAGGGATTGACTATTGAATGAATTATTTATTAATATTAATATTTATTATTTTTACCGAGGGATGTATTTTCCCTCGGTAATCTCAATTACCGACGATGCTTTTATTGACAGACGTGTTTCGTTGGCAATCCCTTGATATTTAGTATTGCCGATGGATTTTTTATTTTTATCAAGAAATTTTTCCGTCGGTAATTTAAGAATTTTTTGTAGTGCCTACGTTGTTGCGCATTCTCTAATGGAATTGTTAAATTAATAAAATTCTCCTCAAGCATACACTCATACAAATTCAGGCTAATGAAAAGTAATACTTTTTCCTTTAAAAAAAGTACTAATTTTTCACAATTTTAATGAAATATAATTGTTGCAAGTAAATATAAGCAGTTAAATTTTGCACTAAATATAAACATGTTAAGAAAAAAAATGATAAGTAATTTATTGAGTTTCATGTTAATTAATTTATGGTATATAATTCAACATCAAATTAATAGATAAAGAATAATTCATAAATCTATTCAAAATGTTTTACCATTTCCATAAATCTATACACTTATGGATTGTTTTATTTGAAATGTATGATAGATAAACTTGATAAAATACACTGTTGAAATTCCTTATTTTTATTCCTAATTCATCCATTTTGAATCAATTTTTAGGTTCAACATTTTTTTTACCATTTAAATGAGAGTGATAAATTTAACAGTATCTATATACAAAGGAGAGTTAGATATTGTTTAAATATTTTACATGAAAACAGACAATTCAAATTCACAAATTTGGAATTAAAAGATTGAGATTAACGACAATTGCACAATTCAACAATGAATACTTTTTTTGTTAAAGCAATTCATTTATCTTTTGTATAAACAAAAACAAATGAAGAAAATGCAATCATCTAGACTAGACTTAAATTCAATTTATGGTGAAAAGCACGTAGAACCTAATAAATTTGGTAAAATAAAATATTACTCCAGCTATCATATTTCCTTATTAGTTTGTCTAAAGAGGCTATGTTCTCCTTGAGTGATAAATTTATCCCTTGAAAATGTCGGATAAGAGTATAATTACTCTTTAAATTCCTTTTTTGTTTCACCCCTCCCATCTAAATTACAAATTCATCACTATTTTTCTCCTTAATTCCACTCTAAGTAGGGATAATATTATCCATCCAAATTTGGAGTGATAATATTATCCCTCCTTAGAATGGCATTAAGGAGAAAATTAGTGATAAATTTATAATTTAGATAGGATGGTGGATAAAAAAGAAAGAATTTAAAGGGTAATTATATTCTTATCCTACATTTTTAATGGATAAATTTATCCATCAAAGAGAATACAACATTAAAACAAAAATTTTCCTATAAAAGATTGTTGCTTAAAATATTAACAACACATTTTTCACAATACTTTAGTTTCTCTAATTTCACGCTCAATCTATTGTAATCGCTTTTAACCGAATAAGATAATATAAAATTAATTGAAAAAATATATTATTTTAAAAAACTATACAACTACTAATAAGAACATGAAACTATAAATGTAATCACCTACCATACTTTTATTTTTACATTCATTATATAATTCTTATATAATACTTTTTTTTGTACAATATTTACAAAATTATATTAATTTAATTTTTCATAAAATCTTCAAATGAAGGAAATAATTATAATAATTTTATAATTAAAATTAAATAAAACTAATAATTAATAATATAAGAACTAATGTATGAATCAGGTATATATTGAATAAATTGTATATACATCACCATATAAATTGTATGTATATGCTCAATTTTTTCTCATATAAATCCAATATTATATAATGTGTATATATAATTATTTTGATATTTTAAATAGTAGTAAGTTGTTCATATTAAATATGCTTCTATATATCATATATTAAATTAAATATCATGTCATGATCTTTAATTTAATATATATATCATGTACATTT
The DNA here is from genome assembly GCA_026898415.1 of Leonotis leonurus. Lineage (NCBI taxonomy): Eukaryota > Viridiplantae > Streptophyta > Magnoliopsida > Lamiales > Lamiaceae > Leonotis > Leonotis leonurus. Next base: position 1,251,024 of record JAPKLX010000054.1, read on the forward strand.
TTTACAAACAAAATAAAGTATTGATGACAAATAATATAGTTTTAGATAAGAGGGAAGTGAGTAGTTATTTTAATAAACTTCATCCTCAAAAAAGATGCAAAAAGTTGAAATGTCAATTATGTTAGGTATTTTATATTGTTGTTTATTATGTTAAACCTAACATGTGTGTTTTTGTGTTCTTCACAGGATGGTTGTTGACCTAAACCAAAGCTCAACATAACAGCTGACGCTGACTCAGCGTTACAGCTTGACAGCCACGTGGACGTTTGACTTGGTATGCTTGAAGAATGCACGAAGACTGGAGAAGACCAAGTCATGGTAGGCAGTTGAGAGTTTTGCGCCCAGTGGAAATCTGTTTCCACAAATATTGGAGTCAACAAACAGTCTGAAGCTGTTTCCACAATTCCAGGCGGATCTTGCGGAGCACGACAACAGTTGCGAGAATTGGGGATGCATGGGCCGGCAGTTATAAGTTTCTAGAAACCAAGCCCATGAACTCTCTCTATAAATACTAGTTATAGTTTTCAGTTAGAGGCAGAGTTTTACAGATTAAATTCGTAGTTTAGTGTGTGTGATCTTTAGTCTTTTAAGATCATACATTTAGTGTTTTTGTAAGAAGTGTTGATGTTGTTGTGGTACTAAACATTGTAACAGCACAACACTTATTTTGATTATTCTTTTTGGCCGTAAGGCTGCCGTGTAGGTTGTTTGTTAACACAACCTACGCAAAAATTATCATGTGTCTTCTACTTTAGCTTCCGCAATTTTTGACTTAGAGTAGTTGATACACTTTCAAGTGGTATCAGAGCCATCACTCGACACACTGAGTGTGGTCCTGACTGTATCACAGCTCTAACGCGAAGATGGATCCAAATAGCACTAGAGCATTTCGACCTCCAATCTTGGATGGTTCGAATTATTCTTACTGGAAGACACCTACACGCTCTTATATCAAGTCTCTTGATAGACGAGCATGGATTTCTGTGGAGAATGGGTGGTCACCAACAAAGCAAACTGACGCTGACGGTGATTGTGTTCCAATAGACCAAAGCTCCTGGTCAGGTGATCAAATTGAAGCTGCCACTCTTGATGATCGAGCACTAAATGCTATAATCTCAGCTGTCGACACGAACATGTTCAAATTAATCAAGAACTGTGTGTGTGCGAAAGATGCTTGGGATATTCTCCAAAGGCACTGTGAAGGTGACAAGAGCGTCAAGCAGTCTCGTCTACGTATCCTCGCCTCTCAATTCGAGGATATGAAGATGGAGGAAGATGAAGATATCTCTAGCTACATGAAAAGGATTCTTGACCTCGCTAACGAGTGTCAAGACCTAGTTGACCCACTGAACAACAAGGTTCTTGTCTCCAAAGCACTTCGAACGTTGCCGCCTAGATTTGACATGAATGTAACAGCCATTGAAATAGTGCAAGGGGTGAATGCACTGGAATTCACAGATCTCATGAATTCTTTCAAAACTTATGAGATGAATCACGAAGCAAGAGGGACCTTCCCCAAGAAGAAAACAATGGCTCTCACTGCAGGTTCAAGTTCATCACCATCATGCAGTAAGCTATTAAACCAAATGGACTCTAGTGACTCCGAAGAAGTGGAAGAAATCCATGATGGAGATGATGTTGCCATGATCACTAGGAAGTTCAATCGCATGGTGAGAGGATTTAAGCGTGACAAGTCCAAACCCAAGGGGCAAGATGTACCACGTCTGGAGTACTATGAACCTCCGAAGTCCAACAACAACCAAAGAAAACCCCCTGTTAGGAACACTTCTAACAACGAAGTATTCAAGTACAGTTCCTCCAAACTCGACAGCATACAATGTCATGAATGTAAGGGCTTTGGACACTTTGCAAATCAGTGTGCCAACACACTTCGAAAAATGGGTAAATCTTATTGGGTATCATGGAATGATGATGAGCATGAGTTGTTTGAAGATATTGAGGAAAAATTGTTTGAGAGTGTCGCACTGCATGTAACAATGTCTCCGCAGGACATGCACCAACACACAGATGCGGACACCTTCTCTGAACGGTATGACTCTAACTATTATTCTACATTATTTTGTTTAAATGCCTCTGTTGATGGTACAGGAAGTGTTGAGGACGACATAGATTCCGCCTGTGCTGAAGAGTGTGATAGCAATGCCTTCTCAATAATTCAAAGCTTGAAAAGGTTGTATGATGAGTTGTTGGGAAAATGGAAACATCAAGCAAAAGATCTGCTGACCGCAACAGCTGAGGTAACGCGACTCAAGGAAGTTCAAGAAAAACAGGAGGCATTGATCACACAACGTGACATAGAGCTCACCAAAGTGAAAACCAAACTTGAAGAGGCATAACTAACCATCCGCAAGTGGAATACGGGTACTTACACGCTTCAAGAGATCATGGACAGCGCAAACCCAAGCAAGAGAGGCCTCGGGTATGCTGCACCAACTGTGTTGTGTAAAGGGTCCACATCGTCAGGAGAAACATCCAATACCAAAGCAGATGTTGAGCTCGCAGACCCATCAACACAACAAAGCGTCTCTCAAACAAGAAAAGGTAAGAGAGGTAAGAAAAAGGGTAAACGAGATAGAAGGAAGTATATATGTCATTATTGTTTGAAACCAGGTCATATAAAACCCTTTTGTTATCAAAAGAAAAGAGATGACAGGTCCAAATGTGTACTACCGAAGCAACCCAAAATGATATGGGTTAAGAAAACTGACCTAACATGTAATGTTGTGTACACAGCCTTGAAAACTGACATTTCATGTTCTTGGTATTTTGACAGCGGATGTTCACGTCACATGATAGGTAACAAAACATTCCTTTCCAATTATGAAACTTATGATGGAGGAAATGTTTCCTTCGGTGGAGGCTCAAAAGGTAAAATTGTAGGGAAAGGTATACTTAATGTTCCTGGTTTGCCTGCTTTAACAAATGTCTATCATGTGCAAGGACTTATGGCCAATCTGATTAGTATAAGTCAACTGTGTGATGGCAACATGCTTGTAAAATTCACTAAAGATGCATGTGAAGTTTACAACAACAAGAACTTGTGTATCATGACAGGTCAAAGATCATCAGACAATTGTTACATGACTGATCATGTGAAATGCAACAAGGCTCAAGTTGATGATGTCATTCTCTGGCATAAAAGATTAGGTCATACTAACTTTCGAAATCTTGGCAGGTTAATCAAGATGGATGTTGTGCGAGGCTTACCCAAACTTGGGAATGCAGACCAGATCGTATGTGGTGACTGTCAACGAGGAAAACAATTACATGCCTCACATCCTGCCGTACAACACAATGAGCAACACTTTGGGACCAACCGATGTTTTGAACTTCTACATATGGATCTTGTAGGACCCATGGAAGTTGAAAGTATTGGTGGTAAACGGTATGTGCTAGTTGTGGTAGACGATTTTTCTAGGTTTACCCGGACCTATTTTTTATGTGAAAAATCTGAAACATTTGAGGTATTTAAAAATATGTTTTCTCGTGTTACTAATATGTTTGATGCTAGAATATCACGCATAAGATCCGATCATGGTCGTGAGTTTGAGAACTCAAAATTTACAACCTTTTGTGATGAAAAAGGAGTGTACCAAGAGTTTGCAGCACCAAAGACACCACAACAAAATGGTGTGGTCGAACGCAAGAATAGAACCTTGATTGAAATGGCTAGGGTGATGCTGAGCTCAAGCCAAATGACGAAACGTTTTTGGGCTGAGGCAGTAAACACCGCATGTTACATCAACAACCAAGTCAACATTCGACCAGGGTCATTCAAAACACCATATGAGCTACTGAAAGGGAGAAAACCTAACCTAAAACATCTTCGTGTTTTTGGGTGTGTTTGTTTTATCTTAAATGATCGAGAGTATCTAACAAAGTTTGATGATAAAAGCGACAAAGGTGTATTTGTTGGATACTCAACAAACAGTGTAGCTTAAAGAGTTTTTAATCTACGTATTAAGACAATACAAGAATCTGTTAATGTTGTCTTTGATGATGCAGGTAATGGGAACAAAGAAGTGGACGCAGAAGACGACATATATCAAGGGGGAGTTGTCACACCTCTTGTTGAGACGCAAACTGTTGAAACGCAAACTGCTCCACCTAACACAGAAACTGGTACTACTGTGGAGGTTAACACCACACAACAGGAACCAGAAGAACAACTAGATGAGCCTCAAGAGATCACTCCTCGCATGGAACCTTCAGGACGAGTAAAAGAGTACCATCCACTAATTCAAGTTATTGGAAACATTGAGGATGGTGTTCAGACTCGAAGAAAATATCCAATCAACTATAGAGAAATGGCGTGCTTGTACTCCATGTGCTCTACAGTTGAAGGCATAACATGTTTCGTCTCCAAGTTCGAGCCAAAAAATGTCAAGGAAGCACTAACTGATGAGTTCTGGAAAAATGCTATGCATGAAGAACTAAATCAGTTTGTGCGTAGTGATGTTTGGTATCTTGTTCCCAGGCCAGTCAACAAGAATGTTATTGGCACAAAGTGGATTTTCAAGAACAAATCTGATGAGAAGGGAACAGTTGTGCGTAACAAAGCACGATTAGTAGCTCAAGGATACACTCAAGTCGAAGGAGTCGACTTTGATGACACATTTGCACCAGTAGCACGACTTGAATCCATTCGGTTGTTGCTTGCAGTCGCATGTTACCTCAATATCAATTTGTACCAGGTGGATGTGAAGGCAGCATTTCTTGATGGTGAGTTAAAGGAGGAGGTATACGTGGAACAACCAAAAGGTTTTGAGGATCCTCACAAACCGGACCATGTTTTCCGATTGAAGAAAGCTCTATATGGGATCAAACAAGCACCACGAGCTTGGTATCAGCATCTCACAAATTTCCTTCTCACGTACGGGATTTTGAGAGGTGCTGTTGACCGGACTTTGTTTATAAAAAGGGAAGATCAACACATCCTTATTACTCAAATTTATGTTGATGACATGATTGTTGGTTCTACATCACGTAACATGTTAACTGATTTTTCAGGTGCAATGTCTACTAAGTTTGAAATGAGCATGGTGGGCGAGCTCACATACTTTCTTGGACTACAGGTTAAACAAGGACAAGATGACATCTTTATCTCTCAAAGCAAATATGCCAAAGAGATGATAAAGAGATTTAACCTTGAAGGTACGAAGCACATGAAGACTCCTATGGGCTCTACAGAAAAGTTAGCTAAAGATGATGCTGGAGAAGATGTTGACCCAACACTCTACAGATCAATGATATGGAGTTTGTTGTACCTAACAGCCACTCATCCAGATTTGATGTTTAGCGTATGTGTGTGTGCCAGGTATCAAGCTAAACCTAAAGCCTCTCATTGTAATATCCCGACAGTTAAAAACCGGAATAAAAGAAAAATTTATGAATAAACGAGGGATTCAAGATCCGTTGAAAGTTTAAAGACTCGTATTAAAGAATAGAACTCCTAATGTGAGTTAAAAGTTATTTCAGAAATTTCTGAAATCGAGAAAGAAACCGAGAAAATTCGGTTTGACGTTATCGTCATAATTTAAGTTCAAGAACCCGTACCGAAGCAGCGTCTGCTTTTCCATTCACTTATTTTACAATACGGAGATAAGGTGAAAAGTTAATAATTCCGACTTTCGAAAGAATGATGTATTTATCGAGAAATCACTATTCATCGTTTTGAACGAGACGAGATAATTTTATTATCTTTTAAAGTTAAGTCCGAAATGTTTTTATAAGAGAGCCGTGATTTTCCGGAATGTTTTCGAGAACATTATTTTATCGAGAAGTCGAGAACCCGGACTATTATTTTGTTGGTCCACAATTAAACACATCACTTCTTCCTTCTTTCTTCTTTCCTTCTTCTTTCTTTCTTCTTCTCCTTCTTTATTATTCACGTGAGAAACAAAGAGAGAAACCCCATATTTGGAGAGCAAAAGCTGGTCGATTCAAGGTGCAAACGAGCTCCAATTCACGAACCGACTTCGGATACGGATAGGTAACACCTTAAACTTCGATTCTACGGTTTAAAATTTAGAATTTCTTATTCTTTTTCCCTAGCCAATTTTTGAGATTATTGTCTAGTTGGAAGGGTAGGAAGGCTCGATTTTATGTTGTGTAGCATTATTATTGTTCGTATGACGTTAGAGAACATAGAAACGAAAGAAAATTCAAGAATCGAGGAAAATTAGGCAAAAACGTGACTGTTTTGCTCGAATTATTTCGTATTTTTAGGTTGCGATTTTGAAGATGTTTTCTTCATGAAAATTGTTCCTTTACGTGTCTATAACGTTCCTGTGAAATTTCAGAATTTTCGGAGTACGTTTGAGTGCCCAAAAGTGGAACGAACTTAGACTGCGCAGTTTTCAACGTTGTATTTCAAACGTGAAACAGGGGA
>JAPKLX010000054.1:1267435-1282218 GCA_026898415.1 Leonotis leonurus
TTTTTAGCTTCCGCAACAACTATTTAGAGTAGGTGATACACTTTCAAATTATATAATAATTTCATAAAATATATAAATTAATAAAATAATAAATATTATTTTATAAATGAAATTAAAAAAATAATTATTGATAATATAAAAAAATAAAAAAGTAAAAAATATAAATATACTATATTTGTATATAGTTTTTTTATTCAATTAAAGCGTTATAACTTGTATTATTAAATTTATTTTTACATGTTGCATATATTTTTACTAGCAAAATATAATTTTTTTTACAATCAAAATATGATTAATAGAAAGAAAGAAAAAAGTAATTTTTTTTCTATTTTTATAAAAAATACTATACGTGATTAAATTAATAATTAATATATCTAATTTCTAATATTACTAAATTTTAATGTAATTATAAAATCATCACTCAAATTGAAATCAAATAGAATGTTTTATATTTTATATAATATTATATATATATATATATATAATAGTACTATAAGTCTGCCCCACCCAAATATAATTCTATTTATGGTTGATAAGTTCAAAATTAAGGTATATAATTTTTTTAAAATTTTAAGTTTTCAAATACATATTAAATAATATTCATTATATTATAACAAATTATTTATTTTTAATAAATATTATTAAAAAGATAAATTTAATTGTGAACTATATAATCTATGTTACAAAAATAACACTAAGGGGGTGTTTACCAAGTAGGATAAGCCGAGATATATAAAAATAATATAAGTTAATATAGTGTTTACTAATAATAAATGAATTAATAAAATATCCCAAAGTCCATGATTAATGATTTAATAAGAGATTAATTGTTAGATATGTATATCACCTAAAATGGTGGAATTAAAATACTAATCACAAGGAAAGAGATGATGCTAATCAATTTTATCACATGGTATGCATACGAAAGGAATGCGAATTCAGCCTTCTCATTCTGGGACAAGAGAAAAAAAATAAAACATTTCTCTTATCCCAAGTGAGCATTCGATCCTAGTGATATAATTATATCAGAGTCTACAAAGCAAAGAGAACTTAGAAAAAAGGAACTTGTAATCGCTCAAAAGAAGGTGCCAACCCAGCTCCATAAGCTTCAATGAAACCAGAGAGTTAGTTATCAATGAAACCACTTAAAAATTATTCTTCTAGACAAGTACACCGCATATTATAGGATATCAAAATAAAATGAATTAAATAGTTCACATCATAGTAGGAGGCTCTGCGGTTACTTGCTAAAGAGACCCTTCACTCTTCCAATTAATGAACACCTCGTAAATGTATCCATGTAAAAGCACGTTGTTTTAATAAAGACATGTTATATATTGCATGTCTTTAAGAAGACCATCTTAGCGTAGGTGGTGTTCTAGTTGAGTAATCAAAGTTTTTGTCATGTCTAAAAAAGGGTGCTATTTCAATAATTCATTTGGTACAATCATTGCATACATCTTTCCGAAAGCTGTGATGATGTTAATTACACTTCAATGGATTGGAAGGCATTGAAGTGATATTACTCCATCCATCGTCCGTACGTTTAAATGTATACTCCGAGGGGGTCGATATAAATTTTAAGAAAAAATTATACTACCTCCTTCCTCCACTCATTTTGATCTGACACGAATTTTTATAAAATGGTTTGACTTGAGTTGTTAATGTGTGATGTGTTGTGAGTGGAGAATGAGACTCAAATTAATGATGATGTGTAGTGTGTAGTTTGTGGAGAATAAGACCCATATTAATGAGGATGTGTAGTGTGTAGTGAGTGAATAATGCAACCACATTAATTTGTTGAATGAAGAATGTGTTCCAAAAATAAAAATAAAAATAGAAAGATACTTGGTGAACGGACGAAAATAGCAAAATGAGAAAAAACATCATGAACGGAGGAATTATAAATTTTATAATGAGTATTTTATAAGACTATATCTAAAAAGATACTCCCTCCGTCCATGATAAGTGTATCATAGAAGAGTGGACACGAATTTTAAGAAAAAATAGGATGTTATGTGGTAATTTTGTAAATATTAAGATGTGATGTGATGTATTGTATTGGAAAGTGTGTGGGTCCATGTACTAAAGTGGAAACAATACACTCTTTGTGGACGTCCATTTTTAGTAATAATGATACACTTATCGTGGACGGAGGGAGTAAATAATAAGTACTCCCTATGTCCCGCTAAAAGTGGTCATATTTCATTTTTGGGTCGTCCCACTAAAAATGGTCACTTTCCTAAAAAGAAAAAGTTTTTACCTTTAAAATACATCACTCCTACTTTATTCACACACAACACTTTAGTTTCTTAATCTCCGTGCCGATTCCTTTGTGGCCGCTTTTAACGGGACGGAGGGATTACATTTTTTTGTAGGAGGTTGAAATGGACAATAAAAATATAATTTTCATCGGATGGATAAAGTACTCTATCATCATGTGCTAGAAACCAATCCCGTCTGTTTTGATGGTAATAATCCGAATGTTTCTTTAGATGTTAATCAAAGTTTTGAATGAATAAGTTATGTTCTGGTTGCTAAAAGGCACCGTAATTAACCAACTATGATACTTCAATTCTTTATATTTATTTCAATATCTTATTTCTTATGAAACTATGGCCTTGTTTGGTAGGCAAGATATGATAGGATTAAATTAAATTATCTTATCTAATAATGTGTTTGGTAGTAAATATAATTAATATGTTGGTCCGCTATTAAGCACTAGGCCCGTGTTAAAATCATCATTTTTCCCGATATTTTAATCATAAGGAAGGGGTGAGATTAAAATAATCCTTATAAACCATACAAATTTAATCTTATCATGCTATATCCTATCTTGACTACAAAACATGTCCTAAATATAGAAATTATACCATCACTGATCGAAAGTGTAATTAGAGATTCTCTTTTGTGGAAATTCAAGTATAAAACTTCACTATAAACAAATATAAATATGATGGAATCCCTTTTTATTCGTGAATAAAATGATAATGAAAAAAAAAAAGTTTTCCTCTCTCTTTGCATATTTGTTCTTTCGGCTAATATAACAGCACAGCCAGCATGAGCTGTTCAGGTGTGTAAAACCCAAATTCAAGAGGTAGATTTAAGATCTTTTAAACAAATCGACTATTAAAATTAATAGATATGATAAACGGAACCAGAAATTATATTTAGGGGATGAATTTTTTCAACATTAAAATTCTAAAATTATACCGAAAGAAAACAATGAAAACAATATGCAGTATTTTTTGTAGATAAATATTTCAACCAATCAGTAAATTTCTTATATGAAGCTGATATAAACTTTCTATGATTCTTATCCACAATCAAGAAAATTTCATGACATTACTTGTTATCATTGAAAAATAAATGAAGTGTTTTATACTTAATTGTGTTGATTTATATATATATATATATATATATATATATATAAAATACAAGATTATTCTTAAAAAAAACTCTCTATTTTAGAAATAAATATGAAGTATGAAAAAAAGTCATACGCTACAATCATGAGAGAAAGAGTTGAGATCGTGTATGGCTGCTTTAATTGACTATTAATTAATTTCAAACCACTAAATATTATGTACTATATAACATATTGAAATAATTAAATTATAGAGAAAATAGATAACAACAAATATTTGCATATGAATTAAAATATAAAGAAAAAATTAGATCTCACATAATAATCGTGCTCGAAAATCCTTAATTGGTGTTGGAATAGAAAAGATTAACCATAAATTTTACTAAATAACATATAAAAAACGAAGAAATATTTGAAAAATATTGCAGAGTTGCAACTAGGAAACAATTTTTTCAAAAAATTAACTCTTAATTACAAGTCATATGCTGATGGGACTAAAATCTATAATATTAACTCAATAAAGTTAACATATTTATATATGTTAACGAAGTAAGAGCCTTAATTATAAATTAATAAAAGATCTTGTTTTAAAACATAAAATACTAAATTATATATATACAAAAATTTAAAATTTTGAGGGGATGGTGATCACTACCAGCCACCCCATAACTCCGTCTCTAATGATAATATATTAAAATTAATTGAAAAAAAATCAAGTTTAAATTAGCGGTTACAGTTCAATTTTGTAAGTGACATCAGTGGCGGAGCCACATGGGGACCAGGGTGGGCTGAAGTCCCCCCAAATTTTTTTTTTTTTTAGTTCTTAAATTTTTTTGAAAATTCGAATTTTTATGCTTCAGCCCCCGCCGCTACGTTGCAGAGAACGAGTTTTCCTAATTGTCTAAAGCTTTCCCTTTGTCAGCCCCTGCCGTCTCGAGTCGAAGTCAAGGTTTCGTATAAGGCTGTCATAGCCATTGTTGGAGACTTGACTTGAGTTGCAGCCATTGTTGGAGACATGAGCCCAAAAAATTCGGCTCGGGGGCTACCGCTCCTGAACCCCGTTTAACTCAACCCCCTCTTATGACAATTCCTGGCTCCGCCACTGAGTGACATATATATATATATATATATATATATATATATATATATATATATAAAAGTAGAGAAAAACGTGGAAACATATAAATAAGTGGTTGGAGGACTTGGCGACCGTGCAAACCTCTTGACATGACCTATCCTAATTGTGATAGGCTGGAGTTATAATGAAGCTTCCCAAATTTAAATTTATTGGCACATGCATGCATGTCAAGTTGAGTCAATCCAGTATGGTACAATTCTACGTAAAAAAAAGAGATTTTACTACAAGCACAGTTAAACCAATATTATTATACCTACTTACCTAGCCTTCGCTCGCCCTCTTTGTCTTCCCCCTTCAGCTCGATATTCTCTTTTTTCCTTTCTCTATTTTTATTAAATGCAAATCCCTAAATTAATTTTACTCTTCTAACTTTGATTTATCTGGCTTAACACATCATTCACTGCAGTGTCGTCATGTCATTCGTCGTTTTTTCTCTTTATCTCGACCAGCGCTTCTTCCTCTCAACTAGCCGTTTGAAAACCGCCATTGTCATTACTTCTCCGTCTTCAAATTAAAGCCGCCTCCAGCATCGTCTCCTATGCTCCTCCTTTCTCGACCCAACGAGCAATAGCTGAACTCGTTAGGGCCGCTATGCTAGTAGTGACTTCTCCACCAATTTATATAATTATTTTTTACATCCCTAAATTTCAAATCATGGATCAGCGATTTATGTCAACCAATTAATGTATTTATTCATATAACAAATATTGCAAGGCGTTTGGTGTCTAAGAAAATCTTGCGTGTGTTAGCTAGTGATAGTGAGGTTAATGCCCAAGACAATAGGTCTCAGGTTCGAGTCTCAGGTTCGAGTCCTCCGTGATGCGACTATGTAATTTACTATTACTTTAATCTAATTTTTTTAAAAGAGTACTAAATTACAGTTGTTAGTATAGTAAATATCTATTTGATTTCAGTTTCAATAGCAATTGAACTTTAATATTTTTAATAAGTAAATATATCAATTATTAATTTAATTCCATTTCAAAATTTTATTAATATAGAAAAATAACTACATTTTATTTTATATCTTATACAATATATATCTTGAATTAAAAGTTAGCACAAAAACATTATATTAATTAGTATATGATATGTAAAAGATAAATTTAATAGTAACAAATTATAACACTATAGCGAATAAAAAATCAATATAAACTACCCTAAAATTTAACTGGAAAATTAAAAATGCAAATATGGGTAAATACCCAAAAAAAATAAATAACCCTAAATTATTTAAAATGCATTGGCCGACACAAAAAGACACCTTCGTGAATGCATAGCGCCTTGTGAATTGATGTGGCATCTTATTATGAGATTGAATAATATATATGTCACGAATTCAAACAGTAAGAGAAAAACTGGTGAGTGGGAGAGAGAGAGGGTGTCAGATTGGCCTATTATTACAAGAGACAAGAATATTTATCTCACCAGCTATCCCTCTTATTTATGCGAGAGGGAGAGAATACGTGGTCCTACATGTTACGTAATCGCTCCGTCCCGCTAAATGCGGTCATAAGGGATTCAACGCGAAAATTAAAAAAATAAATCGTCTAGACATGCCCAATTTTTGAGGCCCGCCGGGCTGGGCCCGGAATCGGCCCGGCGGTCAACGGTTTTTGTTAGAAAATAAAAGATGATAAAGTAGTGTAGTGAATAATAGAAAATAAGTTTTTGTCCCATATTGATGGTGTAACAAGTTTCATACTAAAAATGGTACTATAAAAGATGGTATTTGTCCCAAATTGATGGTGTAACAAATTTCATCCTAGAAATGGTGCTATAAAAGATGAGATAATATTGTATAGTGCATGTTAGTATTGAATAAGTTAAAATTTATTTTTTAATTAAAAAAAAATGAGAAAACCGTCGGTTTTAACCGGCTTGAACCGCCGGTTTTGAGGCCCGGCCCGGAACTAGCAGCCTCCTCTGCCGGGCCGGTTATGGTTCCAATATTTAGGAACCGGGGACCGGCGGTTCGAGGCTCGGAACAGTCGGTCCTTGAACCGTGGGCATGTCTACTCTCGTCTTCTAATCCTTAATTAAGCGGCATAGCCCACACCTCATAACTCACTTATCGTCCACCTTTTTCCCGACCACCTTTACCATCATCACCCACGGCAGAGATGAAGACACTGCATTCTTCGTTTGAACTTGCAGAGATCATGTCTTTACTCTTTCTGTTCAGTGGCAGAGTCTCCAATTTCGAGAGAATGTCCAATCGTGTAGTTGTGGTGCTACTCACCGAGCTCGCCGAAGGCCTCTTTAATGGCAGAATCTCAAATCACACCATCTTTGATGGAACCTCCTTCTGGCATTTCCTCAACTACTGGTCGGATATCTCTCGAAGTATTGCCACAAACCAATAAGAATTTTGGTGTATGTGCTTTAAAGTATTCATGATATGGACTCTTTATTCTTATACACCTTCTTGAATACACAATCATTACTGATAACATGTAGGACTAATGCAGGAGAAACTACTCAAAAACTCTTGGAAGCAAAGAAAAATGAGGTACGTTGCTCAATGCTCAGAGGAACCAGCTGTCAAGGAGGAGATCGTTCATGATGCCACTCCTACAAAGAAGAAACCAGCTCCCTCATCTCACGTCATCCACGGCCATTTGGTTGATATTGAACCATTTGGGGAGATTTACGCTAAGGGAACAACTCTTGATGATTACACACATTACTCCCTCGATGAGCTGCTTGCCTCCCTCCGTGGACCCATGACGAATGAGCAGATCACTCAATTGATCTCAATGCGAATCAAAGACATGAGTGTTGATTTAGCCAATTTTGTCTTCACTGCTGCAGAGAAGGTTATTCAAACTGTTTAGGAGAATTTCTTGATAGCCCACAACAGCTTGGCCGAAGAATTGCAAAAAATTTTGGACGGTGATAGAGATGTCTTTGACAAGTAAAAGGAATCCAACGATGCTCGACTCGATCTGTACAAAGCTGAGGTCGATAAGTGTGATGAAAAGTTCAACGAGACAGGTTCCAATATGGTTCTCGAAGTCAAAAAGGCTATGGAGCAGCAATATCTTGATATGGAGAGGAACACTATACCATCTGTTGTCAAGAAAGAAGTTCTCACTGCACTCAAGGATGTATTCCCAAAGCCTTGAAGGATGCAGATGTACTTACGGGCGACGACATCTTAACTCTCATCAAAACCATCACTAAATGAAAGCTACCGACAACGATATGCTGGTGAAGCTTTCAAACTACAACAAAGGCAACGAAAAGCAATTCCATGACATCACCGACAACATTTCCACATTTTTACAATTCAAGGAGGATGCAAAAATGAAGATAAAGGATCTCCAAGAAGAACTCGTTTCCCTTAGACTCATTGTCTCTAAAGAATTCTTTGATGATGTCGAAAAGGGGGAAGATAAAGGAGGAAACAGAGCATAGCCCGCTGCTCAGAAAAAGCCACCTGTGAAAAAGAAGTCTGCAGCTAAGAAAAAGGTAACTGCCAAGCAACTAGTTGAAGCAAGGAGGTTAGAAGAGGAGAATGTTGCCAAGCTAGCTGCAGAAAAGAAAGGGAAGAAAATTTACATAGACAAGGATGAGGAGGAAGAAATTTTTTTGGCCGGATACAAACATGAACATATCGATAACCCGAAATTCAGAAAATTATGGAGAGCCGAGAAGGCTAGAGAAAGGAGATGGCTGATAAAGCTAAGGAGGACAGTTTGACACCTGAAGAGGCAGAAGAAAGTAAAAATCATGTGATTAGATTCTTCGACATATTCCAACTCACCGAGCCACAAAAACTAACATGGCTCCACAAAAAGAAAGCAGCTGAATGGAATCGAATTGTCAAAGGATTTGTCATGGAATACTACTACCTGCTAGAACTACAATATCAAGGTGGTTTGGTGGACGAGATGTTAAGGGAGTATCTAAATCGACACAAGAATCAAACTTTCGTGGACTACCTGTACAGACAATATGCTATGAAAAATGTCAGTCTCACTGCTCCAAAGAAAACAACAATGGTGCCACCGAGAATTCCTGGTACAAAAGAGATTGATCACACATACATTCTTAATGTTATAAATCAAGCTTCTCAGCACATGTTTTACCCCATTGATTTGGAGAACAAGGATTATAAAATGGTATTTAATGGGATCTATGCAAGCTACAACTTGCCCTCGTAACTAAGGAAAAGAGAACTAGTTGAAAGGAGAAGGGCACAGCTCGCTGAACGTCAACGCCAACACTCCCAAGAAAAGGATAAACAATAGCCACCTCCTAAATGAAGAAAACATTAAATTTCATTTTTTTTTTGTAAATGATTGTTTTTTTTACAGTTAGTTGTATGCATCAATTCTGTCTACCTGTAACAGCTACTCATATCAATGAAAGTTTGAGTTTACGTTTCCTAAAAACAACCTGATGACAATATCTATTTGTCCAGATAATGTTTTTATACTAGTTATTTAATGCTTTAAATTTCTCTGCATATTAACTGCATGCTTTAATCATCTGTTGTTTCAACACTTAAGAACTTTTGTAAAAGTGTAGTTTCAACATCATCAAAAAGGGGAAAATTATTGAAAACCCCACGAATTCATTTATGTTTTGATGATGATTATCGAAACAACACTTAGTTAATACAAGTTCATCAAAAACCAAGTGATCAATATCATCTTTTAAAAATAGTTCGCTTATAAAAGAAGCAAGTCGTTAGTTATACAATCTGTATTATTCTTATTAACTATCATGGACATATTGATTACTATTACAACGGGTATAAGTTCTTTCCAAAACAGCTAGCTAAAATATAAGGGAATAGATCGATGTTAAAACGATCTGTCCCTATTTCAGTATCTAGTTGTCCTTCCTTGTTTGGACTACATGTCATGGTTTTATACTTTGTATTTCTCTAGTATAGATTTTATCAGATCAACATTGTAAAAAATGAAGTTTGTAGTTTCAAACTTACTTATAGGAACGATCTGTTTATCTAGTTATTGAAGAACAATTAAAAAATGTAAAAGAACAGGTGGATAGAAAAACCACCTGTCCTATAGAACTAGTTGTTCTCTAGTATAGCACTACTAGAAAAACGCTCATACATGACATTAAATCCGTGTCATGTATGAGGGTAAAAGAATGTCAAATATGATGGTCTCATCTATTCATCGCTCATAGATGACACTGAAAACGTGTGATGTATGCGCTCATAGATGACATTATTTTATTAAACGATGACACTAAAATAATGTCATCTATTTTATAATACATGACACAATATAATGTCATCTATATAAAAAAAATGTCATTTATAAGCGAGAAGTTGACACATTTAGGTGAAATTCATGACTTTTTTAGAATGTCATCTATAATTCATAAGATGACATTAATTTAATGTCATCTATATTTAAAAAAATGTCATTTATAAGCGAGAAGTTGACACATTTAGGTGAAATAAATGACTTCTTTAGAATGTCATCTATAATTCATAAGATGACAGTAATTAATGTCAGCTATATTAAAAAAAATGTCATTTATAATCTGATAAATTTAACCATTTTCGTATTTTTTCATTAATTAACCTGTATTTAATAATTT
This sequence comes from Leonotis leonurus, assembly GCA_026898415.1. Classification (NCBI taxonomy): domain Eukaryota; kingdom Viridiplantae; phylum Streptophyta; class Magnoliopsida; order Lamiales; family Lamiaceae; genus Leonotis; species Leonotis leonurus. The sequence continues at coordinate 1,277,527 of JAPKLX010000054.1, forward strand.
TGGCTTCATTAATATATTTTACAAAATAAAACAATGCCAAATATAGAATTCATACACGCACTAAAAATATTTATATGCATTAATTGTCTAATATTCAATTTCGTACACGGAAATGAAAATAAAAATGACAAAATACGAAAAAGTTTGGGTTAATATTTCAATCCACCTTAACTAATGTAACTTAAACTAGTACACGGACCCAAAGCAGTAGAAGTTTGAATCACCATGCCCAACTAGTTAAAAGAATCCCAACATTGATAATCATAAAAATGAAAATAGAGAGCGTCATAAGATTTGCAACTCGACCTAAGAAGAAGGGGGAGGGCCTCCAGGGGCCTGACTTGAATTCTGGATGGAACTGAGCCCCAACATAGAAGGGATGGCCTTTGAGCTCCAAAATCTAAAAAAGAGAACGGATTCAAAGAGATGTTATAGTGAATAAATGTATGCGATGAAAACATCAAGCTATGAATAAAACAAATTAAGATAACTACAATTGTTCAAGAATTATTTAGAGGCAGACACGGAACCAACCTCCATCCTTTTTCCAGTTTCATCCTTCCCAACAAATTTTAGGCCAGATTTTTCCAAGGTACTGACCATTTCTGGGTTCACCTGTTTAGAGGCAGACACGTTAGTCGCGACAGATCATTTTCTTAGATTTACACATTTTTCCAGTTTACTCTAGAAAATTATTATAAGAAACATATTTATATAGAAGTGGCCCCTTACAACCATGCAGAAATCTATTTCTATTCTAAAATGATCAGAAAGCAAAGTGAACTGAACGATGGTCTTCTGTGACAGTGCAGGAGGTGCATAAGTCTATTTCAGAAATCTATCATCACTATAGTGCACTATTATTACTGCTCTGCCTAGCAATTAATTAATGATTGTCCAATTTATGAAAAGCTTCATCAATTTTTTGGCCCGAGAGAAACCTTGTAACTTAAATTGCATTTTCTATATTAAGTTCACTCCCTAGATCAAACACGTGAATGAATACCTAATTCAACAAGAAATTTACAGAAATATTGTTCCTTACAATGGCTTAAATTAAATAATATAATATTCTTTGTTTTAAGTGCACAACTGTATAGCATAAACAAAATCTCTTTTTTGAAAAACACACCAACAATAGAACTAAGGTTATATATTCCAGTTTAGTCCCTTGTAACCAAAGTTGCAAGTGAAAGGACAAAAACTCACCTCCATTGAATTCCTTGATGTGGTGGTATTTTCAAACTCTTTCTTGTTTAGGGTATAGTCGAAACTTAGTTCACCATCATCATTTTCCCTGAAGCTATCCACATCATTCAATTCACTTAGCTCATAATCAATATGCTGATTTTCTGCAATATTTTTAATATGTGGTTCTACAGCTTCGAGAGATTGGAGTCCTTTCCGAAAAAAGTTTAACTGGTTTCAGAAAAGCCAACACTAATCATGTAAATCCAGAAAAAGTTTGTCGTAGCTATCAATAACAGAATTGCCAGGGAAGAATAACATATAAAAGTTAAACATGTGCTGCATGGTGACGAGCTGCCTGTGTTAGTATACTATGGGACTGCCCTTGCTTCAATGATTCTACACGGAAAATGCACAGCCTTGCAGCCTCATCATATTCTTCACGAACGGCGTGTAATTGCTCTGAGGTAAACGTTTCCCCCTTTGCATGTCGTGATTTTCTTTTTTCTCTAAATTGTCCCAACATGTACTCAAACATCTCTCTGTAATTCATACATGCAAGCATAAGAATATAACATGGTGAAGATATCAGGAAAAAGGAAGTAGGAAATAAGCAAAAAACCTTTTCTCATCACACTGCAATTTCATCTCCTGCGACAATGAGGATTAGTTAATAAAGTGGAATAAAATAAAATATTGCAATTTGCAACAGAAAGAGACCGAAACAATAGGACCAACATATTTACAGTCATCAAGAATCGGAAGTGCACACAAATTTGACTATAAGTCTATAAAAGAACCCTTTAGACAAGGACAGCTAGTCAGGCTATCACCAACCCAGCCCACTCTTCCCCTTTATGCTGGATATGATAATATCAGGCCGAGTGGCATTGCAGGATTATAGTCTTTATATGTTGCCATGTAAATTAGGCCATAATAGACAAAAAAAGAAACCTATCTTTTCAAATGACAAAACAACATAATATAGTTTACAGTATCTAATAACAATTAACCAAATTCAGGAACAAAACAATTTCTTGCCAGAGTAGAAAGATACTTTCGCTAGAAATGTTAAACCTCATAATATAATTCACAATCAACAAGAACAAATTGATGGAGAGCAGGAAAGTTAAAGCCCATAAAACAAATAACTAGAAACAAAAAAGAGAGAGATAGAAAATACATCAGACTTAAAGAGCCAAAAAAATCAAAGCTAACACACTAAACTTGCATCCAAATTTAGACAACCTACATCACCTGTCCTATTGATATGGAAAATTATTGTTTTAAGAGTTTCCATGATAGCAGATATCAACATAGTTACTGATCGAGAGCAGATTAGTTCTGGTTGGAAAAGCAAGATTATGCATGATCCTGCATATGGGTACTAGTAAGACCAGGTAAAACCCACTAATCCACTAACCCACTAAGATCATGTACTCTTCAGATTCATCATATAGAGTTATAACATTGTGGACATCATTTGAGGTATCGACAATCATTACGCGCATCTCATACTCATTTGCAAGCATACGAGCTATGTCCCTTTAAAGAAAAATCATAACATACATTATTCTACTGATAGTATAATATATATCAGATCACTGTTTATAAGGTTTGATACATGTCAGTTCCTTTATAGAATATATAATCCATAGGTCCCAAATTAGTGCTCTTATTTCATCTACTAGTACATGAAAATAAGCGGCTGTCTCCTAAACCATGAATCGGAGAAGAATCAAAACACTCGACTCAAACAATTCATAAAATAATCAGCATGTTTCCACACTGACGTATCACAATACAAAGCAGCTCCATCAATGTCTGGCAATTTTTTTACTTTTAAACATGATAAATGTATCTTAAAAATAATAAGAATAACTAGAGTATGTTTTGTTGATATAGGCAGATTACCTGATAATTGTGGTTTTTCCAACCCCAGGAGGCCCGATAAGTAACAAGGAAGCACCATCTTTAACTAAATCACGCAATAAATTGGCACTTCCAGACACTGCACGACCAACACGACAAGTTAAACCAATAATTGCACCTTTCCTATTTCGAATTCCACTAATACGGTGCAGTGTTCTGCTAATCCCAGCTCGGTTAGCAACTGCAAAGTCTCCAGCCTTCAAAATGTAACAACGGTATCAGAAACTTACAATACTTATATAAAGTTGAGAATTTCTAAGTCAGAGTTACGAGATAGAGAGTTTGAGTGAAAGAGAGAGTAACAACTATAGAGGGGCTGCACTCCTCTCTGTCAAAAAAAAAAGACAATGGAAGAGGATAAGACAGACCGAGAAAAGAGATAGAGGGAGAGAAATTTACCTGTAATGGAGACTCTTCCATCGAGTGAGGAAGGCACCGCGCCAGAAACACCGTCAGAGGAGGCGTAATTGGGGGGTAGGAAGGGGAAGAAACGGAGGGGAAGAATTTGCAGACGGTCGAAGGGTGGAAACGGCGGGGAAGAAACAAGGGTTTAGTTCAAAATGAATTTTTAATTTCAAATTTCTGTAGATGACACGGATCACACTAATATACATGACATTTTTTAATAAAGTGTCATGTATATTAAATTAAAACACACACATAGATGACATTTCAATGATATTGTCATCTAAGCAATAGATAGATCACACTATACCATGACATTATTTAACAAAATGTCATCTATATTTTTTATGACACTTCATACATCACATTTTTTTTTCAAAATGTCATCTATGCAAAAAAAAACGCTCATAGATGACATTTTTTGAAAAAAATGTCATCTATGAGCAGTCATCTATGCTCATTTTTCTAGTAGTGTAGGTTAATGAAGATTTGATCCTTCTTGAAGAAAACGATTGTGGTACAAACATATCGTTTTCTTCTCCATATACAGCCCGCTGTCTCAAGAGCAGATTGTCATAAAAACGATCTATCCCAATCTTATCATGTTGTATCTCTAGATTGGCTCAGGAATCAAGAAGAACTATCAAAGTATTAGTTGAGTTTCAAACTAACTAAGTACTTGATGGACAGCTCGAAGGACAGATCGTATGAAATGATCTGTTAGATGAATACAAGCAGTTGTCCCACACATTAACGAACCATGTTAACTACTTGATCGAGCCGTGGACGTAGGGACAGTTTATCCCGAACCACGTTAACTACTTGTTTTCTTTAATTTTCTTATTTTATTTTATTCATCATCTTCTTCTTCATATCATATCATAAATCTGCTTTCTAAAGTTCTTGAGTAAGAAAATTGTTTTCACATTAAAAAGAGCATTAACCACCAAATTTCGCACACAACTCATTTTGAGTTTAACTCGTTAAGTTATTCTTAATCTCAGTGATTTACAAATTAAAGTGTTATCTGAGTGAGTTTTGTTCTTCCTAACAATAAGAACTTGACTTGTTACTCAAGTTATCTTAAAATATTTAAGTGTGTTTAAGCCTTATTCATTAAACGAAAACAAGAAAATCCTAAAAGTTTGAATTGGTGTATTCCCCCCC
>JAPKLX010000054.1:1282318-1440386 GCA_026898415.1 Leonotis leonurus
CTACACCAATCTTGCTTTTTCGGGACCAACAAGTGGTATTAGAGATGTGGTTCAGTTTGGCCATTATTTTTGTTTCACAAGAGTTAATCTCTGTGTGGTCATCTTGAATAGATCTAAGATAATGTTTTTATCTCATAGCACGTGCATTTATCAAATCTTCTACATGCATTATGGAAGGTCAAATGGTTTGAGCTTGCGAGGATTTCTCTATCGCTGGATATGATGACTGGAGCTTCAAAATCGAGATGTGTTTGAGAGCTCAACACATCAAGATGTGGAAAGTCATCACAGATGGTCCTATCAAAATCATACACAAATCCAGCGTTGAAATCAAGGATGGTACCGATCCTGTCTCCACTGCTAAAATCGTAGAAAAAGAGAAGAGCATGGACGAGTACACGACCGAAGAAAGAAAAGAGGCTGGACTTGATGATTATTCTAAAGGCTTAATCTCTAGTACAAGTAAGGGTATTTACTTGGCCAAGATTCGACACCACCAAACTGCAAAGAAAATGTGGGATGTGCTCAAGGAGATTAGCTTGGGATCGTATGTGATACAAGAAAACAAGTTGTCCATAGCTTGTAACCAATTTGAGGAGTTCAAAATGAGACTCGGAGAAACCATTGCACAAATGAAGCACATATTCACTGAAGTGCTCATAGAGATTGCAATGATAGACAAAAACAAATATTCTCAACGAGAGAAGAATTTGAAGGTCATTCGAGCTCTACCTGAAAGCTGGAAAATTTACTGCGCCATGCATCCCATGATGCCAGAGTTCAACTCTCTAACTATTTAATCTCTCTTTGACTTATTAACTGAAAATGAATACGAAATTAATCGTATTCATGGCTCATCTAATCCACCTTCTAGCAAACCATCTGCTGCAGGTAAACAAAGACAAGGATGCCACATTCAAAGCGAAGGCAAAATAGATTTCAAAACCAACTCTAAGTGTTACTGTCAAGGAGTCGTCCAACTCTGATGATGAGAATTATCCCTCGAAAAATTATTTTGAGGAATACTCTCTCATGGCCAAAATATTCCAACGAATGGAAGTGAGAGTAAACAAATACAAAAGGTTATACAACGAAAACGACAATAGAAAATTTAGAGGGAAAGATCGATATGCTAATCGACCTGATTGTAAGAATGAGGTAAAATCCACCTCATATGTTAAAGCCGACCTATTTGAATTTTCATGTTTCAAGTGTGGGAGGAAATGAGATCTCAAAACGGACTGTCCTGACATATCAAAGGCATAAAGAGATGAGCTTCGATCCAAAAGAGATAAGAAGCTGAAAGATCAACGAAAAGCTATGATAGCTGAAGAGCAAGCCTCACAAAGCCACCTCATAGGAGGATTTTTCAACAAAGATAAATAAAACAAGGGAGTGCAGTTTGATGTTGAGAAATAACAAAAGAAGCAAACCAAGAAGGCACCAAGAAAAGAGAACAAGAGGAAACCTTCTGCACAAAATCTACAAGACGAGCTAGATGACACTATCATCAGCAATGTTGAACTGATCACAATTATTTCACCGCAATAGCTGCCTGCTCGATAGATGGATGCTCGAGAAGCTGGTGATGATGAAATATTGGAAGAAGATGTGGAAGTTAACCCACAAGAACATGCTGCAGATGACTTAACACTCACGGCTGCGAGGAGCTCAAATCATTTTTCAACAGATTCAAGAGAAGGCAGCCAAGATAATTCTAGAGCTCATGTCAGGGATCAAGCAAACTCCAAAAGTGCTGGAAATTGCTAATAGGTTTCAAACCTATCTAGAAATCCGAGACTGCAAGTTTTTATATTCTTTAAGCTATACTTTTACTCTTCTCCATCAATGACCTCAAGGTAGAAGAGAACCAGCTGCAGACGTACTTCGGATTTTTAGACATTCCAGATGCTCGACAACACTTTAGAACTTGTGTGTTGATCTCAAGCCAGCGAGCTGCAAGTCGATCTCGCTCTTCTCTACACTAATGAGCAGGACTTGTATGATCTCGTTGTCGACCTGCACTCTGGTGACTTTGATGATGCCTTCTTCAACTTTGAAAAACCCACAGTGGAGAAGAAGGAACCATCTGCTGCTGCTGAGACATCCACATCAAAGCCCACTAGTGATACTTCCATTCCCAATCCACCTGCTATTGAAGAAACTATGAATCCAACTGTTGAAGCCATACATAGAGAACCACCTGTCTCTGAAGACAAGGCTCAACCATCTGTTGGAAAAACACATGAAGAACAACATGATGTTGATATGATGCAATCACCATCTTCTTTTATGTTGTTGTTACACTTGTTTTGTACTTGACTCAATCTCATTATTTAGTGTGCGTTGCGCTTTTTTCCTATGCATAATAAATTACTCTTTTCCCCAATTTCTTTTGGGCTTTCATTTTGACGTTATGTTTCTAGATCCAGCTAACTTTGATTCATTCTTGTACACGACAGAACAATCAGAATTCACCAAGTAAATAATTTTGTAATTTAGTAAGAACCATATTATAATTGCAGCTCCAATTTTGCATTTTGATTTTCTTGGAAAGTGACTTGGCTTATATATGGAAAAATTTAGTATGTATTGAAAAATTGGTGTAACTAATGGTGTTCACTTGTTTTATTGCTCGTAATTGTGTGCCGATTATTGCCATATGTTATATCTCTGCCATACTAGTAATCATGCTTGAAATTTGTAGTAGTAATCATGCTTGAAATTTGTGGAATAAATATTTTGATGACGAGTTAAGGTTTATCATTTTTTTTAAGGTTTATCCTTTTTTGTCTGTAAGAAAATAGAAGTCTTATAACGTATGAGAGATTGTCTTCTTCTAGATTATAAACTAAAACAAGCAAATAAAAAACTATTAATTTTGTCCATGTTATCAAATTAAACTTGCAAGCTTAGTTATGGTAAGATCTTTAAACAAGAATCAACTCGTGCTTGTGCAACTATGTATATATAAACACAACATGTGCTATAAATAAAAGCTGGTGTACATTAATATATATGAAATTTCTTTGAAAATTGTTCATTAACTTAATTCATTAACTTATGATCGAGTGTCGTACTTATACGAACTGATAATAAAAAAACACACTGATTAATTAGTATATATATTTTACTATTATTTAGGCAATACTGCGTAATTAATTTTTAATAACTAATTAATAAAAAAATAAATCTAAAAATAAATTCTTAAATCAAATAAGAGTAAAATGGATTCCGGGGCATGAATCGATGCTAAATCAATTAATGTAATTCACTTATTAAATCTAATTATCAATTTTAATTGAAATTCATGTGAAATATTGATCGCATGTATATAACCACATACTCTTGAATCCTGGTAGATCAGTCTATCTTAGTGAGTTAATTAAGTCTCTATTTCTGCTAAATTTCAAAAGAAATAAAACGGTTACAAATAGCATGATGATAATTTTTTACTACAGTTCAAATATCTTCATTAGGTCTCAAAATGAGATTTATAATATGCTTTCAAAGATCGATTGTGAAATCACTTCGGATAAAACATTGAAAGCACAGCTGACATATACTAATAATGATCATGTTTTAAAACATGAGGATTGAAACAAGAAATATAAACAATGAATTGAAAGAAAAATTAAAAAATAATATTAATGATCCATAAATTGAAATAATTTTTATTAAATAAAATAAGAAATAAACAAATAATAAAAATATAAACTCCCTTTGTTGAGATTCACAAAGAATGATGTAGAAATCTTTCAAAGAAGTCTACAAAATCTTATCTATAATATCTATATATTATTAATAACATTATTCTTTAATTATATGTGACATTCTGAAATCACTCTATTTATATTTATTTAAATTCTCATAATTTTTGGATTAAAAAAATTATATTAATCATATATAATATTATATATTCTTATTTATATGTAGACACGTGATATTTATGTTAGTATTTTAATTTCTATGTATATCATATATTGCATTATATACTATTCCATATTTAAGTATTATTTTTATAAACATAATATAATATATATATATATACACATATATATTTAGTGATATATTTATTTAATATTTATATTTTGATAACTAATTTAATAATAATTTATATAAATTATATATAACTTATTCAAGTTTAATGAAAATTAATAAATTGTACAAAATGTCTAAATTTCACATTATTGAAAAAGAAATTAATATTTATAATTTATTACTTATGACTATTATAAAATATTTTTATTTATCTTATTATTCTAATAATTCATTTATATTTTTCAATATAAATAATAAATAAAAAATTGAAAATTTATATTTTTCACTAAAATAATACTACTAATATTTAAATATAAAACAATATATAATCTTTTTATTTATATATATTTTCTATATTAGATTACATGTTATTTCAAATCTAATGAAAATGTATAAACTGCATAAAAATTTCTAGGGTTCATATTATTCAAAAATATATTTTTTTTAATATATATAATTTATTGCATATGATGATTATATCATATTTTGATGCATATTTGAGAATTTAATCAAATTGATTATTTTTTGGCATATATCATTGTTAGAGCCAAGTCATCTTATGTATTTATTTTAGTGGGTAGTTATTTTATCTATTAGTTGGTAGTTATTTTATCTATTAGTGGGTACTTATTTTAAATGTATTTAATTATTACATTTTACAAGTAATTTCTTTCATCTTTAATCCAAAAAATTAACATTTTTCATATTATTTAAAGATATTCAAACTTATGTATTTTTTTTGTTCGAGCAAGTATTGATCAATTCATTATCTTTTTATTCTCAATTTCACATTTAGGCCATAAATTTAGATAATTGTTTTCACACTCGATAATGTTTAGCCTATTTTTGGTCATATAGACTCGTGTTTTTAACGTCTATATTCTCGTATTTTCCTCGTGTTGTGGTGATTGTTGGGCTCGAATTATGTAGTGTTTTGTTTTTCATGATTACAGGCCTAAACGTGCGGATCGGATTGCGAAAATGACCAAAGAAACATGAAAGAACGGAACGGGGAGATGTTCAGCCAAGTCAGCAGTCACGTACCTTCAGAGGTCATTGACCACGTCTCTCTGAAGTGCAAAGGCAGGGCAGCAGCAAGAAGACAGCGAGCTAGGGTCAACGATCGCTGGCCCGTCAGTGGTCGCTGACCTCAGCGCGTGGCACGCGTGCCTGGCCCAACAATTGCACGAAGGGCGCGACACCGACCTAGTCAGCGGTCATTAACCTTACGCGACCGCTGACTTGATGAATCCTATATATAGGCGACGCGATTTCACACCTCTATGACCCTACTTTCAAATTTCCACTCGTTTCCTAGAGTTTTAGGGAGCGAGATTGATCTTTACAAGACTCTAGAAGAGTTATTTCTTTTTCCAATTTAGTCTAGTATTTAATTTCGAAGATTAGTCGTTCGCAACATTCAATTCATTATCTCAATTTCAAGTTCTTCATTATGGATTCATCTCTTTCCAATTTAAGACCTGATTTGATTTATTAATTGTTATTTGATTCTTGAGTATGCAATGAATGAATTTAATTGTTCTTTATTTACGGTTCGTCTCTTTATAGCTTTCTTAATTCCATATCCTTCAAAGATGAGTGTTCTTAATTCCATTAGGTTAGGATTTTATTGATTTCTTTTAATTCATGTATTTTAATTATATTTTTTTCTTATTTTCATTAGACTACGGTTTTTATCTTTCTCTACATTTATATTATTTTTCTGCTAGTTTTAATTGTAGTTATAGATATCAACTTCAATATGTTTAGAGTGTTTAGGATTTATTTATTTTCTGTGTTGAACAACAAGATAAATTTCCTTGCTCAGATTTCCTTATGAATCGACTTGGGTTGAAATATCTTTACTTAAACGACCTCGTTAGATTGCGAGCGACTTAAGTAATTTTTAGTCGAAACAGATAACATACAAAATCGTGAGAACTTTTAAATTAATGTTATATGACATTAACTACTCATTGGCGTAAATAAATGTATAATATAGTTATAAATAAACAATTTAAATAAAATTTTCACACCCAATAATATTCACATATATTTAATTTTTGAAGCAAGTACGAGTATATATATATTTAACTTTTGATCGGATTTTGAATGTAAATATGAATAAATAAACAAGTTCACATAATTTGAGTTTATTTTCATTAATATAAAAAATATATTTAATGAGTATATTTTGATACATATTTGAGAATTCAATCAAATTAATAATTTTTGATCGTATATCATTATTAGATAATGAAACTCAACTTCATTATATCTACCAACTAACTTTCTATTAGTGGCCGGGTAGATATTTTAAATGTATTTATTATACTTTATATATATTAAAAAGTTCATATTATTTTTAAAAATATAATATATATACACACACACACACACACACACATATATATATATATATATATATATTCGGGATAAAAAGCTTAAATACTTACTTAATAAATAAAAGATAAAAAATACACATTAAAAAATAAAAGGTAAGAGAAAAATGTATGCATTTTAGTTACAAATTAATAAGTTAAACAGATTGTCCACACCAATAAAATTCATATACATATATATATATATAATTTTTGAAGCAAACACGGGTATATATATTTAATTTTTAATCAGATTATAAATATATATATGCATACAAATAAATGAGTTCATATAATCTTTTTTTATTTTTATGTGGACTTCGACGTTGATGAGTAATTAAGGGATAGAGATGTGTAACACATTTATCGACTTTGAGATGAATACAAATAGTTTAGATTTTATAAGTATTCAAATATAATTTTTTTCATTATTAATAATATTTATAATATATATTTTATATATTCGAATTTATAGCACATATTGTAATAGGATGTCACATGTATTTGAATTGACTATGTCATATAAATATATATATATATATATATGTGATGTTGCCAATTCAAATCCATGTAAATATATATTGTTAAACCTAAATTGTGTAAACCTAGGTTCTCGCAAATATACGAGGTCTATTGTACGTGACAAGTTAACCCCGGTCGAATCTCGATGAAAAGTTTAGCAGGACGATACTAATCCTAAGTGTTATTAAAATAAATGAAAGAAAAATATTAAACACTCTAATCAAGATAAAACAGAGAAAATACGGAATAAAGTAAATAAACGAAAATAACTAAATGGTGGGATTCTGGATTTAAAGGCCTAGAGTTGAGAAAATCTATAATCAATCAAATCATGCTCCATCAATCATGCAATTGTTTGTTCATTAAGGGCTTCTTAATAGTTAGTATATTTCTTAATAGTTAGTATATTTATTAACTTATGTATTCATAAATAAACGACAATCACGACTCTCGTATTAGATTACACTAATAAGAATTTCTCAATTATAAACAATGATTCGTAATTAATAAATCAATTCCTAAAGTTGCTTAATCATCTAACTCGCGTATTTGATAAGTAAGCGCTAATTCTAACTCACGTATTCGAATTACACAATAGGAAAATCACAATTAACAATGAATATAATTCTTGTGTTTACGATTTGGAATTATTGTTTGATTAAAACCTAGGTCAAATACTAGAATTATTTCTCAATCTCGTCTAGAATTAAAAGGGAATTAAATCACCATTCAATTTGACTACGCACAAGTTTAATAAAATAAGCATGAATCAAGAACAATCAATAATTAATCAAAAGATTCTAACCCTAGGTAGAGAATGACAATTAATCCATAAAACAATCAATAATAAGAATTAAAACATACTTACTAAGATAGAATCTTTGATTGAACGTCAAACTCCCCTCAATCCTTCGTCACGAGGCGAAATTACAATAGAAAAAAGATAATCTAAGTGTTCTATGGTTTGAAAGAGAGAAAATATGAAAGATGGATAAAAATAACGCCCATAATAGGGGTTTAAATAGCCGAATTCGCGTCCAAAAGTCTCACTCAGCGGTCGCTGGGCACCATATTCTTTCCCAATCGAGAGGTGCAACCAGCGGGAGCTGGACCCCGCCTCTCTACAAAATACGAAAAATTGAAAAATACAGTTTTAAAGCTCGTCTCGATAGGAATCCGTAGTCGCAAACGGATCCAAATTCGGAGATGTAACGAAGGAGAACGGGCCAAAAAACAATTGTTGCGCAAGACGTAACAATTTTGCATATGGCCATGCTCTCACATTCTTTCTCCTCTCGTCTTCTGCCTGTAACTCCTAACAAGCTCCCGTCCGGTTTTCTCAGTTTCATTTCTTCGCATCATCAGCGCGTCTTGGCTCGTCCCTTACGCTTTCTCGCGCCAAACTCCATCTCCACGATTCCATTTCACGCCATTTTTCCACACCAAGCAACCTACACACAAATTCGACACTCGGCGTAATAACGAACGAAATACTAAATTACTGCGAAACGACACTCAAAAATACGTGTAAAAGCACGACAAAAACGTACCAAACACACACACACACACATATATATATATATATATATGAAGTAATTTAAATAATTGATATTATTATTTTACGAGATTGAGACATATATGGGTAATTCAAGAGATGATAATTAGAGGTATTCACAGTTACAATTATCGTTCTAACCATAACCGAACTATTGATTAACATTTTAATTATTTTGCAATTCTAACTGAACTGTGATTACTACAGTTCCAGTTATGAACTTTGGTTCTTTCAAAAACGCCTTGAAATGTACTCTCTCCGTCCCACTAAACTTGACACAATTTCCTTATTGGAACGTTCCACTAAGAATGACACATTCCAAAAATAGTAAAAATTATCTCATCAAAAAGGTGTAGATCCTACTACATTTATCATTATTACATTACTTTATACACTCTCATTAATAACCGTGCCCAAAAAATTTGTGCCATCCTTATTAGGATGCAGGGAGTATGATTTTACAGAAAACTATAAATTATGGTGTAATTTTATAACTTATAAATAATTGTTATATATATAATAAAAGAGATACAATTAAAATATGGATATAGAATATATTTAAGAAAAATGTAAAGGAACCATTAGTTTCTGGTACCGAACATTCTAAACTGAAATTGATTTATTTCTTATACTTTAAGATGCGTATTAATGTATAAAATTCAAATATGTTTGAAAGACTAATAAGTCGTAAGTACAAGTCTACTTATAGAAAATTTTATGAGGATTTAATATTTATGACGAATATAAATCTATGAAATTGTAAAGTTATTTTCTAATTGATTTTGAGACAATGGTAAGTTTATCATAAACAAGTTTACATAATTAATGACGTTTAATATAGAGTTAATTATATAGAATAGCCAAACAAGATAACGAAAGATAAATAATAGCCACTAACTTAACACTATATAAATTCTAACCATTTTAATTTGTTTGGGACAAATATACCCTTTTAAATATATTTTTACAAAATATTTTTCTACCCTAATTTACCTTAACAGTCGTCTCCTCCCACCGCCACATCCTATTCACCGTCGAAGCCCAATCACTCCCCCTACAGTCTTCCCCTCCGGCCGTCTCCCCCCCCCCCCCCTCCCCCGCCGCATCCTCTTCTCCCCGCGCCCTCAGTCGCATCCTTTTTTTCCCCAGCTGTCGACCCGCATCCACAGGTTATTTGCCGTATCTCTGCCCCGCTGTCTCATCTGAAAAGGAATTTATAAATATTCAGATATTGTGTTTGAATGATTTTAGTGATTCATATCATTCATACCTGAATTGTATAAACAGTACTATATAGGTATGAAGAGTATGAATCATACTTAACAAGTGAGATTCATACTCAAAATGCTAGAAACGTAAAACATGTCGGTATGAATGGTATGATATTAGTGATTCATATAATTAATACATGAATTGTATAAATATTACTAAATAAGTATGAAGAGTATGAATCATACATAGCAAGCGTGATTTATACTCAAAATGTTAAAAATAAAAAAATTGTCGGTTAAATAAATTGCACCACCACAACAATCAATATCACCATCAAAATTTATTTGACAACCAAAATAGAAGCCACATCAATCATCGAAGCACCAATAAAAATAACAAATTATCAAAATAAAAAATAAAATCGCACTAACTAAAAAACTCATACAAATAATATTTAGATATTATGTATGAATGATATGATTTTAGTGATTCATATCATTCATACGTGAATTGTATTAATATTACTATATGAGTATGAAGAGTATGAATCATACATAGCAAGCATGATTCATACTCAGAATGCTAGAAACGTAAAATATGTCGGTTAGTGATATTTTATATTAGGAAAATATTTTTTTAACAAAAATGGTATTTATGACAATTTACAATGAAAATGACTAGAATATATATAATGTTATGTTGGTGGCTATTAATTATCTTTGACTATCTTATTTGGCTATTTTTGATTTCGCCTCTCTAGTATATACGTTTAATAAATGAATAAATAGTTCATATATCTATGATATCAAGTAGTAATAAACAAAATGAACGTCAAATAATTTTATAAAATTTAAAAATTATTTAATCCCGTTAAATTTCGACGGATAACAATCTAGTAAGAGATAATAAAAGTAAAACTTGAAGTGTCTCGTGATCAATGGGTCCAAATTAAAGCATATTTATAGTTCCATAAAATTCCAACTCTAATAGCATCTCGTTCTCCCTCGTTTCCACTTCTATTTTGGATATGCTTGTTATTGCGGACTCCTATTGAGACAAACATTAATCCTATGTATTGTTTGGTATCTAATTCCTGAATTTTAAAATACGATAACCTAAATAAAACAAAAGAAACTAAATAAAAATTTGAAATCAATAGTCTAAACTATAAAAAAACACTAAAAAATGAATGTAAAAAATCAACTAATAAACAATCATAAGACTAAAAAAAGAAATCTAAAATGAGTGTTTATCAATGATATAAAGTGTAGTCAACTGGGGTTGGTTGTATGCTCTCTACATACTATACGTGTCAGTACTTTAACAAAATCATATACCACTTCGTCCTCTCTAAAGAGATGCATTTCTTTTTTTGCACAAGGATTAAGTAGCCTTTACTTAGGTTTTAAAGTGTTTACTAATTACATTCTTATTATCTTTTGAGACCCCTTATTATTTTTATTTTGAGAAATGTCTCCCTTCGAACAGGTGGAATACGCCTCCGTTTGGAGAGGATAGAGTGGTAATACATCTACAAAAATTTTTTACATTTTTTTGTTTTGATCTATTAATCACAAAATTTTTATTTACAGTAAGTGAACTCACTTTACTTAATACATACAACTCAATTAAAAATAAATATATCGAACATGACACAAACTTCACTCCATACACACCATCATTTAAAAGTAACAAATTAGGTTGGTCTCAACTAAACTCACTATAAATTCTTACACAAAGTCAAATAATATTATTAAAATTCATAATAAGACATAGTGTTAAGAACTTTGATGGCCAAAGATTGACCATAAATAAATGTTGTAGACATTGCTTTATATGAGCACCGATCATCCGCACGCGACTGACACCACTTAACGTGCCCACAGTTGAGTGGCAATGTCACATCATACTACTCATTATATATATATATATATATATATTATTTATTTATTTATGTAATATTTTATATTAAATAATATTAAATTATAATTTAATTAATAAACTCTAATCGGTAAGTGATAATTAATAAATTTATATTAAAATTTTAATATTTATTTATGAAGCATTTGAGATCGAACCAAGGATGTTAGTGTATTAATTGAACATTGTCGTGCTTTATATATTGTATATTTTTATATGACCTGTTTTATAATTTTTATGGGCTATTAACAATTAGAGCCCACATACCATTATTTAGGGAGCTATTCTTGGCCCAATCTGATCACGTTTTAAAAGGCACATGTCAGTGTGACTTTAAGATGGATAAATTCGTTAGTTGGCAATGAGATAAGATCATGTGCCGTTAACGTACGAACCTCTAATATTGGTGGCTTTGTATATCTTTATAAAAACTATAAACATTCTAAGATTATCCTTAAGGTTTTTGTAACAGCTTAATTTGTAACTTCATATTACAGTTGGAGCTCTTTCTAGACCTCTCTTGTCACATCTAGCTCTGCGGATTTCTGTCAATTTTTTTTTATACATGAATAAAGTTGGACTAAGACTTAATTTGTTAGATTTACCAATTTAATGATTTTACTATTTTCTGATTATTATTTTATTGCAGAATTACTTATAGCCATATTATTAATACACTAAGTAACTTTACAATGGCCCAATTCAATAAGCCTATATTCTTAGTGGGCCTCATTCAGCCCATTATTGAGGTTTCCTTATATGTAAATCTTTCTGAACAGGCCATGATTAAGGTGACAGAAAATTTTCTAGAAGTGTTGTAATTGAAGTCAACTATATATATATAAGAAGTCAACTACGTATGTTCCACGATTAATATACCATAATATAAAACTATTTTTACATTGAAATTCATTTACATGCCTATAATATGTGTACAATAGTTTTCCAACATTTGAATAGGAAAAAAGAGAAAGATTCTGTCTTTTAAGTGTTAATTAAAAAAAAAAAATTAAAACTCCAATGTTTATTGAAATAATTTTCATGATAATACACGAATAGTTAGATGCATAAAATTACATATGGCAAATACACACTTACATTTGGCAAACGCATAAGCCACCTGTCAGTGTACAAAAACTCATAATCTTTTTAAGTATTATTAATTCTTTATATCGAACATGCAATATATATGCGTTCCATTCAAACACAGGAATCTACTTATAGCTAAATTATTAAAAATATATATATGATGGTGCCTTTTAATACTTCCTTACACATGATGGTGCTCCTTTGCTTATTGCATGCATATATTTGTTTCTCATCTTGGTTTACTTAATTACTAATCTTCTTCTCTTGATTCATAATAAGATCTATATTCTGCTGTGAGCCTGTGAGAGTAATTAAACCGATCGAAACACTTTTGAGTACTATAATAACCAAGTAAGCTATAGAGAAGAGGGAAATTCCACATATCGTGCATAATTCATGACCAAAACACTTTTGAGCCATACTTAAATCTGGTTAAATGCGTATGGTAATGATTTAATGATGTATATTGTGTAATATCTTTGATCGTTAGTACAATGTTGTGTGTAATTTGACTAGTTCCTAAATCTACTTTATTTTTGGGTTAATTTGTTGTCATACTATTCGGTCTATTGCGATAACATTAATTATAATTTTTTCTATTAGAGACGTTAAAGGGAAGTCATTACGAAATAAAAATATAACAAACCATTTAAAAATAAGATAAAATAACCATGCATGCATGACTATAGAGTGTGACACTGTCACGACCGCCCTTCGCTAAGGATAGCGAAGTCGGGGAAACCGCGACTAAAGAAGGGATTAAAGAAGCGGGAAAAGAAATTGGGGTTTGATGAAACATCTGTTTAGACTGAAGGGTACATCCATAATAAAATAAGTCATAACATCAAGTTTAGTTGTAGAACAACCGATAATTTAGACTGAGTTTAACAGAAGTCTAATACAATTTCATAACATGAAACATCAACATTTTGCAGCGGAATAGGATCAAAACAAAGTTTACATGTATGAGGACATGTAAACCCCCAAGAGTTCTTAATAGCAAAAGAGTTCGACAAAGCTTTGTAGAGCACCTCCTCACATCATTGCTCAACCTGCACATTTAGAAATATATGCAGGGCTGAGTACAAAAGTACTCAGTAGACACATGCCGAAAACGCATACTTACAATATATACATGTCATGCCAAGATGAGTGAAACGTAGAGATTTTTGTCTTTAAAGCACCTACGTTCACTAAATTCTTTTGTGAAACCTAAAGTTTGACAGCTGTCTAAGTTCTTTTAGTAATCTACCGTATCTGTATCTTATGTGTACCGGGAAGGTGGCCACCCTCTGCGGACACTTGACCGGTCAACACCTTCGTCGACTCACAGTCACATTGTGCACACTAGTCCGAGTGGGGTTGCTTACCCACTGGGACCCGAATTCGATAATCATATCAGATAGGTATCATACAAATCATAAAACATTTCATGGCAGACACTGTTTGAAAATCAATTTCGATTCAAAGCTTTTGAAAAGAAATAACATAAATACGGATAAGCACACTCATTTGATTTTGTATAGGAAAGCCTACCTCGTTGTATTTTTCTTTGTCTTTGAAGATTAACCTTTCCCGGTCTTCGAACTTCCACTTCCGTAGTAACCTTAAATAAATCTCATAATAAGATACTCGGCTTTGAGTATAAGTTATTTTCTTAATTATCCTTAAGTGAAACGAAATGATATTTCATTTGAGAACTGATTTCGTCTCTTAGTTCTACTCGTTCTTGAATACTAAAAGAGAATGTATTTTCTTAGACATACTTAATTAATTCCTTTGGAATTATAATTATAATTTCTTAATTAATGATCATCCCTTTATGAAATAAATTTGACATGATTAATCAAATTAATAAATATTCCTCAATTTAGAATACTTTTCCTCCAAGGCTCTTTAATTGGCTAACTAATAAATTTAGGAGAAAACTAATTTATTAGATCATTTTAAGTCTTTAAGAAATTTTATTTTCATTAATCCTTCTTTTAATAAAATTTTCTTGAATAAAGAATTGGGCCTTATACCAATTAATTCCTTACATAGTAGGTATAGCCCACAAATAAATTATCCTAAGTCCCAATTTCTATTAACTAGCCCATTAATTTATAATTAGTGCCCACTATTACTTAATTCTCGGCCCATCTGATAAATAAGGTGTCTAGCACAATCTAATTAAATTGGGCCCAGAATTTAATTTACAGAAGTCCAATATTCGGCCCAAATGAAATTTTTATGTTCAGGCCCAATTTCAGCTTCATTTAATTCTTGAAACTGGCCCATTTGTTTTACCCATACCCGGTCCATTCGAATGATTCGACCCGGCCCGTTTGGATTATCCCTAACCCTAGCAGAAACACACCCATTGCTATCTATTCTTCTGATTCCTTTCTTCTCTCTCGCCGTGTTCCTCTGGTTCCTCAGCTCGCTCTCCTTCGCATCTCCCCGTTTCTCTCCTCTCTCCGGGCTCCCTATCACTGTCTCTCTCACGCTACTGTCTCTCTCTCGTTTTCTCTGTTCTTCTCACTCTCTGCCCTTCTTTTCGTTCGAACTCCAGACGGCGCCACTCCTCATCGCCGCCCGTTCTCCGCTCGACTTCTTACTCCACAGTAGAGGGTAGCAGCGCCCAGCAGCGGCATTCACCATCGTGCTTCCTCCTGTCCGATGTTGTTTCTCCTCTCAAGGTAAGTCCCACTTCTCTCACCCCTCTCCTTTGATTTCTTTCTAAATTCTTAAAATATGATCCTTTGATCCTTCTCTTAACACTCTCTGTTTCTAAGCTTTCCTATTGCTTCTCTCGACTGCAAGCTCTCTCTCTCTCCAAGCTCTCAGAACAGCTAAGGTTTCGCCTAAAGGTTGCTGTCTATTGAATCTTCTCCTTCCAAGGTAATCTTCCTTCTCTCTTTAATTCTGTGTCTACTACCTTTAGTTTCTAATTTCTGTTTTTAAATTTTAGAAACCTAAATCATCACTGCATGTCTGAGATTGGAACTGAGATTTTAATTTGACGTTTTGAGTTCTGTATTTTCATAATTTATTTCTTCTCCTTTCTGATAAATTTTCGTTTCCTTACTGTAATAAGGCTCAGCTTCTATTTGGTTTGGTGTTTGGGATTCGGTGGAAATTTGATGAATTCTGCTTCTGCTAGGTATATCTATATATGATAAGCTCTTTCCTTTATTTTCTGATCAATGTCCGACCTTTTAAATTATATCTCAATGTTTGGCAGCTTAAATGAAGGGTTGAGTTCTCAACTCCACCGAGTGAAGTTACTGGGCTAAGCTAAGTTTTCTTTCTTTCGTATTTTCAGTCCTTAACTTCCTAATATTGTTAGCTTTCAGTTTGGAATGTACTTGTGTCTTCCTTGTATTTCAAAACTATGAACATATATTCAAGTTCATACTCTGGTCATTTAACTGATATATATATTAACATATATATATATAAACTGAACTTAATTTAACTAGTGTTCTATATATCAAGCTTCCGTTTTGGCTTAATTTCGATATCTTTGGTTGCGGGTGGGATGTTCTGGTTGGTAATCCTATGTTTCATTTTGTTCTTACTGCATGTTTCTTCCAATACAGATTTAGAGGTTGAGTTGAACCTCTGGGATGGAGTTTTATTCTCAGTAAGGACCCTATTTAGTTTTAGACTTCAGAATGTATTTCTCATCCCTTTTAACTTCTGGTTCTTGTTCCTCTTGTTTGATCTTACCATAGTTATGTGGGCTTTTAATGAAAATGAGATGATTTGTATAGTATTAACCGGTTGTGGGGTTTATGTGAAATCTGATTGTTTTAAATCCTGGTTTTAAGCTTTCTAATATGTTGAGGTGAAATTCTGAGTTTAAGAGTGTTAGAACTTTCTTTACCTATGTTGTGAATCTGAATAGTAAGATAGAAACAAACATAAAAATGTTTCTGATTTCAAAAATGAGTTCTAAGTTCAAGGTTAAGCTTCTAGTATTCTTCCTTTGTTAGTGTAGTTTCTGATTTCTTATCAAGTTCATGTGTTATAGATAATTAGAAAGTTATACACCTAGTTCTAAGAAAACATCATAATAGATATTGAATGCTTTGGAACTTAAATTCTTTACCTCAAGTGCTTCAACTGCTTTAACAGTGGAACTTCACAGCTTCTTAATTTTCTTATGAGTAAATGAGGGTGTGAGTTGGTGTGGCTCTAGTTTAGGGGTTTGGTCTATATATATATGTATATAGAGTTAATAGGTGATGTAATAGCTTTTACCACTTGTTCCTAATTTCTGGTTTGCAGGTGTGATGCATAGCATAAAGAATCTTGGGACTCCTCTCCTTGAGTCAACCGAGCCTTGTGCTCAGATTGTACTTTCAACTCTTCATCATGCTGATTTTGTACTTATGAATCTTTTGTTTAGATCTTACATTGATAGGATCTAGAAGTGTATGATAGTTGCAGCTTTACCTCTTTGTTATATCCTTTATTTTAGCCACATGTAGTAGTGTGGGTCCCAACAATCTCCCTTTTTCTTCATCCATTAATGCTGCAGCAGTATGTATCCCATTTTCTATCTTAATTTCAGATTTTTAGTTCATTGGTAGTACATCTTTTTGATTTTTTTCTTACTTCATCCATTAATGCTGCAGCAGTATGTATCCCATTTTCTATCTTAATTTCAGATTTTTAGTTCATTGGTAGTACATCTTTTTGATTTTTTTCTTACTTTATCATAAAGGTTTGCTTGTATAAGAATTAAACTTTTCTATCTTGTTGTACTCTTATAATTACTATAGCAGCTTTACATTTATGATATTCTATCTTGTTGTACTCTTATAATTACTATAGCAGCTTTACCTTTATGATATTCTATCTTGTTGTACTCTTATGTAGATAACTAATCATGAGATTTTATCTATAACTAATTATGAGATTTTATCTTTATATACATGTGTTCATTTAACTTGTCTTGTATTTTCCAATACTTATAGAATTTAAGATTTGCCCTAATTTAATTCAATTTCTTGTAGCGAATAAGATAGTGTTCTAACACTATCTGCCTCAAATATCAATCATGAAATTTCTCTCTTTCTTATGTTCTTGTATATCCTAAATATGTAGATATGAGGTTTCACCTAATTATTCACTTATAAATTCTATTAAGTATACCTTTATATATACAACAATATTATCATCTCATACTTATGTTCTTATCATAATTACCTTAAGGAAATAGTAATAATGTTGACAACCATAAGCTCTTTTCGAATAATTTAATAGATAAGCCTTCCTAATATTAAATACTCAAGACTTTGATATCCTCTTAAACTCTTATTTATGATGAGATCTAAATTGAACAATTCAATTTAGGTTATAGAGGAGTTATCATTATCAACTTGATAATGAATATTTGATTCATAAGCGAAATATTAATTAACACGAAATTTCTAATACGAGAAAAATTTTACTGGAAAAAGTGCGGGGCATTACAGACATATTTGATATCTTATGGTGTCTAAAAAGTGAAAAATTTAATATTTAAATTTGAAATCTTCTCCTTATAAGTGAGGGATGACAAGGGTCCGAATCGATTCAAGATAATTCTGGATTGCTTATGGCCAGATGGGGTTTGAAAATCATCCACAAGGTTACACACATTATGGGTTGGGCGGGTGTAGGTCCACACATGCATCAAAAAAGTTATTACTATTTATTTTTACTGTTTGTTATATAAATTATATTTTAAAAAAATATTTTATTTATTCAAATATAAATCTAACACCAACTATACTTTCAAGTATGAGTAAAACATAAATTATGAGTTTACTTATTTATACATTCTATTTAAGAAATATATAATATTTAAAACAAACTAGTAACGATAATAATACTAAATTATTTCAATTACATTTATAATATTATATATATATATTAGTGTTAATTATACAAACTAGCCAAAAAAGATTGTAAAGACAAATAATAGCCACAAACATAAAACTATTTAAATTCTAGCCATTTTAGATGTGAATTAACATAAATACCCTTCTACGTAAATTTAATTGTATGAATTGTACGAATGGTATGAAAGTTATAAATAATATTCATTCATAAGACTCATACGCACATACAATTTAATAAAATTAAGTATTACATATGAATTGTACGATTCGATAGAATTTATACTATTCATACTCAAAATGTAAAATATTATTATAAAAGTATTTTAGTACAAGAAATTTGTAAATAACTAGAATTTAAATATTATTTTATTGATGACTAATATTTGTGTTTCGCAATATTTTTTGGCTGTTTTGTATAATCATTTTATATTTTATGTCCATGAATTTCTTATCCATGAATAAATATAAATAATAAAATAAATTAAAAATTAATAGAGTGATATATAAAAATAACAAAAATAATAAAAAATTCTTAGACAGAAACAGAAAGTATAAATTATCAGTTGGGACGTTGGCCTTCAAAATTTGCCCAAACCCATTCGTCAAGCCTATAATTTAGGCACATAGGCATCAGGCGTGAGCTGGGTCGAGTGCGGTCTAGTCGGTCACCCTAACTATAAATTGCAGTCTGATTGTCTCCGCTAAAATGAGACGTTTTTTTATGCACCGTAATAAATGAACGTATATTTAGAATTTAAAATGGTATAAAGTGTTGATCAGGCCCGGCTATATGGGTGTGCAACAAGTTCTTAAGAATAGAGCACCCCAAATATTGAATTATAACATGTTTAATTATTATTTTTTTTAAATCTTTTTTTCTTTAAAGATATTTAAAAAATCAAAATTATTTGTATATTTGACACGTTATTTTTAGACAAATGTATAAATAAAATAATTTTTTGTATAAAGTGGTGGACATTAATAAACTTGACTAACTTTTTAATGATAAAATGTTACGTTTTTTGAAAACAAGTATTATTATTGAGACATCAATATAATAAACATGTCATGAATAATAAAACGGATGAAATATTATTTTTAAATAATATTTTGATAAAATTTAAGAGCCTAATTTTATAATCGTACATGACCTCAATAGTGATTGAGACGGACCTGGTGTTGATATGAATATATCTAATTTAAACTTGTGTGTGTAATAAATATACCATGAAAATGGAAAGCCTCAAATTAGTTGAGACGATCTAAAATGATATATGTCTCAAAGATTGGGACGGAGCGAGTACTATGTAATTATCTTTTTTCTTTCTAAAATACTTTCTAATAATCTCACAGTAAATTATTACTCCCTCCGTCCCATCTCAATTGTCCACTTTCCTTTTGGATCGCAAACCAATACCCACTTTATTCCTCTCACAACTACTTCCAACTACTTTCCACCTACTTTATTACACTCACAATTTTTGTCCAAAAAGGGAAACAAGACAATTGAGTCGGGACATCCCAAAATGGAATACAAGACAATTGAGCCGGGACGGAGGGAGTATTACTATTATTTACCTGATGGAAGACAATGTCAAAGTCAAAGTCTTCTCATCTGGGGGTTGATTTTTCATATGATTGTTACTACTTGGTACATTTTTCTTTTACCTATATTGGAGGATAGTAGTAGCCCAAAATTTCTATGTTGAAATTTCATAAATCTATTTAGACTCCAGAGCACCATACACAATTTTCTCATGAAAAATTTGTAGCATGCATTCAACACGTTGTAATCTTTTTTAATAAGGTTTTAACAGGTCAATAAGAAAAATACAAGGCTAATAATTATTAATGTATGTAAACTTGATTTGATTAAGATGCTGGTTAAGGTAGAATATACCTCCATATATTACAACAGTCGGTGTCTGTCTTTCTTTAGCATAAATTAAATCATACATATAAAACACCATCAAGTTTGTAATTAGCTTAAAATGAAATCATTGTAATTGCCGAATACAAGGTGTTAAAATCGCTTCGAATATCCCAGTTTATATTCAAGGAATATTCAAATTCAGAAATATATTCCATCCACATCTTATTCAATGAACTGCACCATATATTTACTTAAAGAACTGGAAATAAGTTAATCACACTGTTATAATTGCATGCCTTCTCACAAATAAAAAATTATTAAAAACGTTTAATTATAGAGTTTTACTGCTTACTTAGTCTATTTTAAAAAAAAAATGGATTACAGTAACATTAAATTAGGCTGAAAAAGTAGATATTGTAAATTCAGTAAGACCTAATTCTCAGATTCTAGAACAAGAAGTAATACTCGTTATTCTGTTGTAAAATCGGCTACTTGTATCAATAAGCCACCAATAAAAGTTCAAAAGCTGACTAAAGTACTAATGAATTAAAAGATAATATATGTTATATATGAGAAAGCATATAGTCATTAAAAAAAGTATATGTACGTAATGTTATAGCATTATATAAACATGTCACAGCAGCTTAAAAGAGACACTTAATTAATCTCATATTTATGTATCTCTACCCTCTCAGTACCACCATCAACAAGAATATATAGTATAGCTAGCTAATGTTCTTGCATGCATCTTTTTCTTTCTTTCAAAATTATTACACGTAAAGTGGCTTTTATATGTAAAGTACTTTGAACTGTTGGATTAGCTGATCTGGATTTGTACAAGCAAGCACCTGTATAATCAAAGGGTAATATTCTTCCTCAAACTGCAAAATAAGGTTTCGCCAAAATGCACAGGCAACTTCTGCTAGTCTTGTACATGCATGTGTTGTGATTAAGTACGAACTAATGCAATTTACTTCCTTCTTCAGGTAATAAGTTAACTTGAAACAAAAGTATGGAGGGATCGTTGCATCCTTGCTTTGGTACAAACACAAGAATTGCAATAGTTGGAGGTGGCCCAAGTGGACTGTCTGCTGCCTATGCTCTCTGCAGGCTTGGTTACTCTCATGTAACAGTTTTGGAGAAACATCAAAATCCCGGGGGCATGTGCGAATCACTCGAAATCGAAGGTAAGTACTACTTTTTAATAACCTGCACATGCATATATATATATATATATATATATATATATATATATATATATATGAACAGCATCTTGTGTTTAAGATATTGATCTCTTGTATTGTATATTTGAAATTTGTGCTATCATAAGCTTAATTTCAAAGACAATGGTCAATTGCTTTTAGTTGAATTTTTGGCATCTCTCTCTAGTTATTGTTAGTGGACTATATTTAGAACTTTCTTGCTGATTGGTAATTAATTTTTATCATAAAAATGAAATAAGCTTAAGAACTAGCTAGAGTGTGATTTCTTTATTTAAGATTTTCCATCATGATTTGCTTACACTTCCTGTACTGATCATCTTCTGATCTATCTGAAACTATAGGCATGTATAGAAAGAACCGATGAGAATTAGACATGAAAATTGGTTAGATTTGTACCGAATCTTGTTTGGTTCAGATTCAAATTTAATTTTTTATGTTTTGTTCAGATCAGGTTCAAATTCATTGCATAGAAAAAAAAATTATGACTCGTCTATTTTTAATAATATCATGATAAATCGAAACTTTATAGTTTTGACAATTGATCAAATGCCAAAATCAATTACATCAAATGTAATTACACAATAAAAAAAATAGCAACCATTCAAAAGTAAGTAGTAATAAATATGAAAACAATATAATCCTTAAAAGTGTTTATATGCCTTTTACATCTGAATTTGAAAGAGTTGGAGTTTATAGTAATTTAAGATGGAAGCCTTCCGTATGTCCTAATGCAATTATATATTTATAAATAGAATTGATATTTCTTTAGTATCTCTTTTCAAATTTAATTTTTAATGTTTAAATATAAACTTATAAATAAAATTAATATTTCAATATACTTATAACATGAGGTCTCAATCTGAATTTGGGTCGTATACAGATCTCAAAAACAAAATTTCAGATCCATATCCCAAATTCTAGTATCAAATCCAACTCAATCCAAATTGGTCGGATTCAAAATTTGCATGACCTGTATCCTTAAATAAATTTAGACAATCCAATTTGGACCGGAACTTGGATCCACGATCCACTGCCATGTCTAATAAGAACTTAATGAAATTGTAGAAACATTATACGGAAAGACAAATGAAAATTATAAAATAACAGGTAAAAGAAGTGATATATTTAGTCGAGTCTTGAGTGTATAAGAGACACAACATGCTCACATCACAGACAAGAAAGACTGAGATTGCTTCATAGTTCATACTAGGTGGTAAAAGTATTGAAGCAGATTAAGCAAGTAATAAAAAAGATGAAAATTATGGCAAATGAAAGAATGCATACTCTACATATGATTGGCAAAGTTACTCATTGATCATGAATGTACATGTAGGAATGGTGTATGATTTGGGAGGCCAAGTTCTTGCAGCAAATAGTGCTCCATCAATCTTTCACTTAGCTAAGGAGATTGGCGCAGAAATGGAGGAAATGGACACTCATAAGTTTGCACTAATCGATAGTTCAACCGGAGCACTTACTGATATGAAACTAGCAGAGGACTATGTATCTATGATTTCACTCACACTCAAACTTCAGGTCACAACAGCACTAAATCTTCCTATCTCTTACTCTTTTTCTTTTCAGTCAATCTTATCTGATTTTTGGTTCATCTTTGTGCAGGATAAGGCCAAAGAATCTGGTCGTATCGGTGTGCATGCTGTGAGCGAACTTGCTCCGGATTTGGCTCTAGATTATCTCAACAGTCAAGGATTTCCCTCAGTGCCAAAGTCAGTTATGTACGGGTACACAGCCTCCGGGTACGGATACTTACAAGACATGCCTTATGCTTATGTGCACGAGTTCACGAGAACATCGATGGCTGGAAAAATACGACGTTTCAAGGGAGGATACATGAGTCTTTGGAAGAGGCTCAGTGAGAGACTGCCTGCAGAAGTCTGCTGCAACACAGAGGTACTCTCAATCGTGCGCGATCCCTCTGTGATCAAAGTGATAATAAAACGCGATGATGGCATTGTAGAAGAGAGGCAATTCGATAAGATCATTATTTCAGGAGCTTTTCCATTTGATAATGGGAAGACATACAGATCACCTAGTTCATTGAACAAAAGAGGTATGTATCTCACAATTTCTCACACATATATTTATACAAATCATGTCTCACTACTAATTTCTACGTGCAGATAATTACCGGATTGACGTGGATGAGACGGAAAAGTCGTTGCTCAGTAAAGTTCAAACTATAGACTATTACACTACTGTATTGGAAATAAAGAGATTTGATCATATTCCAAAGGGGTTTTACTACTTTGATGAATTCATGGAGGATCCTGCAACTATTGGAAATCCAGTTGCAATGCAGAGATTTTATCAAGATACTGATGTTTTCCTCTTCTGGTCTTACGGTAACTCTGCTGATATTCAGGGGCCTAAAGTGGCTGAGCTAGCCATTGCTGCAGCCGCAAGAATGGGAGGTGAAGTTGAGCGAGTGATTCTACAACAAAGATTCAAGTACTTCCCTCATGTTAGTAGCAAAGGTATGACAAAGTTACATTACTAAGAAACTTCAAAGTGCATGCATTTTAGTAATTTACTTATCTTCTTTTATCTACTTGGGATGAACAGATATGAAGGAGGGGTTCTACGACAAATTGGAGTTTCTACTTCAAGGTCGTCGCGATACCTACTATGTCGGTGGACTAATGGCATTCGAGCTTACAGAGAGGAACTCTAGTTATGCGTTTGAGCTTGTGCAGAAGCATTTCTCAAGTAATAGTCTTGAACCAAGCTATCCCTATGTGAAGGTAATGAAACTGCATTAAGCATGTTGATACTTTTTTAGCAGAGAAATATATGATCTCTTAACTAATATCCATTTATCTCTCCAGACTTTATTAACACTAAGACCGAGTCATGAAAGAGCGGCTCCGAGGCAGTTGGGTGAATCACCAGGGATCGAGTTTCAAGAACTTTCCACGCTCGATGCATACTTGAGATACTGGGGAACTCATAGTGCCACCCAGTTCAAGACCCTCTATACATGGATCAATGAGAAGGGACACGTGATATCTCAGAGAACGTATAAAGAACTTCACTCTAATGCTTCCGTAATTTCTCAGAAATTAAGAACATCCACAAATCCATCCATAAATATCGGTGACAGAGTTCTCTTGGTCTACATTCCGGGCCTTGATTTCATCGATGCATTCTTTGGGTGCTTGAGAGCCGGTGTCGTACCTGTGCCCGCAATCCCGCCTGATCCATCACAGAGAAGTGGACAGGCACTGCTGCACGTCTCGAATATTGCCAAAGCATGCAATGCAGTAGCCATACTCTCAACAGTTGGTTATCACATTACAGTTAAGGCAGCCTCTTTGAAAAACATGTTTGCTCTTAATGGGAATAACAAAGCATCTTCGCGTTGGCCTGTTCTTCCATGGCTGCACACAGATTCCTGGGTGAAGAAGTCGAAGATCTCAAGCCCTCGAGATCATGCAGTAGAGGAGTACAAACCTGCAGCAGATGATTTGTGCTTTCTCCAGTTCACATCAGGCTCTACTGGTGAGCCCAAGGGAGTCATGATAACTCATGGAGGCCTTATTCACAACGTGAAGATGATGAGGCGAAGATACAAGAGCACGTCGAATACTGTACTAGTAAGCTGGCTGCCTCAGTACCATGACATGGGGCTCATTGGAGGGCTTTTTACTAGTATGCTGAGTGGTGGATATGCAATTTTGTTTTCACCGGTGACGTTTATTAGGGACCCTTTATTATGGCTGCAAACCATGACCACGTACGGTGCTACACATAGTGCTGGTCCCAATTTCGCATTTGAGCTTCTCAACAGGAGGCTGGAGGCTAACAAATCACTGCATTATGATTTGTCATCCATGGTTTTTCTCATGGTTGCAGCTGAACCAATCCGTGCAACGACCATGAGAAAATTTTTGGAGTTGACTCAACCTTTCGGACTCTCTCAAGAGGTTATGGCTCCAGGCTATGGATTGGCAGAGAATTGTGTTTATGTGTGCAGTGCATATGGAGAAGGCAAAGAGATCTTGGTTGATTGGCAAGATAGAGTGTGTTGTGGCTACATTACTGGAGATGATAATGATGATGATGATGTTCGGGTCAAGATTGTTGATCCTGATACAAATAAGGAGCATGAAGAATGTGAAAAGGAAGGAGAAATATGGATTAGTAGTTTGAGTGCTGGAGTAGGCTACTGGAATAATGAGGAGCTAAGTCAGTTGACGTTCAGAAACGAACTCAACGGGAGGAAATATACACGAACCGGAGACTTGGGGAGGATCATTGATGGGAAATTATATGTTACAGGGAGAATAAAAGATCTCATCATAGTTGCTGGAAGGAATATATACTCTTCAGATGTTGAGAAAACAGTTGAGAATTCATGTGAAATGATCCGCCCTGGTTGTTGTGCTGCAATTGGTGTTCCAAAAGACACACTCTTGTCAAAAGGGATACCATTTTCAGAAACTTCTGATGAAGTTGGTTTGGTTATAATTGCAGAGGTTCGAGAAGTGAAGTCCATTCCAAATGAAGCTGTTGCTCAGATTCAGACAAGTGTTGCAGAAGAACATGGTGTTATGGTTGCTTCGGTTATTCTTATAAAACCAAGGACCATTAGCAAGACAACATCAGGAAAAGTCAAGAGGTATGACTGTCTCAAAAGGTTTGTTGATGGGACTCTAGATGTGGTTCATCATGATAAGATGTTGATCCAATCTAATGAAAGAGTATCGCAATCTCAAGGCGTGAAAGCTCCATCCTCGGGGAATTCCAACATATCCAAGAGTGACATAATAAGCTTCTTAATAGAGCTGCTCTCTGAGATGACTGGAGTTTCCGCTTCCAAGATCTCCACCACAGAGAGTCTTGTTTCCTACGGTGTTGATTCCATTGGTGTCGTTCGTGCTGCTCAGAAGCTCTCGGATTTTCTTGGAGCTCCCGTTGGTGCAATGGATATTTTCACAGCAACATGTGTAGAGGACTTGGCCAGTTTTGCAGATAGTCTAGTGAAGAAGCATCGGCCTCTGACAAGGAAGGGGCTGCCAAATTCTACGAAGAAAGAATCAAAAGCAGCAACAGCTGTTACTTTTGAAGCTTCTTCATCGCATAAGCTAGGTATCTTGTTCTTGCAGCTGGTAGCACTTGCTTATGTTTGCTCCTTGTTGGTAATTCCTGCTTATTTCTCGATTTCCACATTTGCATACTTCGACACAATCGAGAGACCTACATTCTTGCATTACTTAGCCTCCTTAGCATGCGCGCCTCTTTGTTGGATATTATGCATTCTCTCAACTTGTATTAGCATATCCTTCTTTGGCACTCCATTTCTACAGCCAAATTATGCCTTGGATTCTGAGATCTCAATCTGGTCACTCGAATTTGTCAAGTGGTGGGCGCTTTACAAGGTTCAAGAAGTTTCTTCAAGAGTTTTAGCAGTTCATTTGAGAGGAACTGTATTCATCAACTATTGGTTCAGGATGCTAGGAGCTAAGGTTGCATCCTCTGCATTGATTGATACTACCGATATTACTGATCCGTACTTAGTCTCGATTGGTGGAGAAGCTGTACTTGCAGAAGGAGCATTGCTTCAAAGTCATGAAGTGAAAAATGGGATTTTGAGTCTCTCCCCTATCAAAATCAGGTCAAGATCTTCGGTGGGGGCATATGCTTTGCTTCAGAGAGGCACGGTGCTCAAAAATGGAGATGAAGTACTTGCATTGGTTTCAACTGAAGGAAACACGGAATCTGCAACTCTCCATGAAGATACTTACCAAAAGGTTAGTCCCACAATAAGTTTCACTAACTCTACTCCCCAACTATAAAAGAAGGTGGCACACATAGAATGTAAGAAAGGAGAGATTTTTATGAAAGTGTAAGTACTTATGAACTTAAAAGGCAGTATGTTTTCACTTACATTATGCACATAGGTTTCTAGAAAGATTAATGGTTGTAGTAGTATATTTTAGCACCTTCTCATTCTTTCTTTTCTGTTGCAGGGTAAAACAGAGAAGCAAATGATAAGCCAAAATACTGAGATTTATGTGCAAATAATGCACTTACTTGGGATTTACACAGTTGGTTACCTTGGAAGCTTATCAGCAGCAACATCTTATTTGATCTACCTCTGGATATTGAAAGAGCCTCCCAACATTCAAAACTTCTCTTTGATTTGCGTATGCGGAGCACTTCACTGGTTCCCCTACACCATTGTTGCATACACAATCATGGCTAATGATGTCCCTCCACATCCTCTTGCCTTTGCCTTCTACATCGCGTTGGGTTACACTGCATACGGCCTTATCCTCAGCTGCTTCACATCCCTACTGAAATCCTACATTGGAAGAGATCTGAGTAGCTCCAAATCCTTTCTGAAAACATGGTTCCTGCATAGAATTGTGATTGCATGCCACATAAGATTTGCAAAGTTCCTCTCGGGAACAGAGGCTTTCTGCACATACCTGCGCTGCATGGGAGCCAGAGTGGGTAAACATAGTTCCATCAGAGCCATCAATCCCATATCGGATCCAGATCTCGTCTCACTTGGCGACGGCGTCCACTTAGGAGATTTCAGCCGTATCGTCCCGAGCTATTACTCCTCAAGTGGCTACATTTCACGTGGAATTGAGATACAAGATAATTCAGTCGTAGGCAGCCAAGGCCTAGTCCTCCCTGGCTCTGTTCTTGAGAAGAATGTCATTCTTGGAGCCCTTTCTGTTGCTCCTACAAACAGAGTCCTTCAAGCAGGCGGGGTCTTCGTCGGCTCTCCATCTCCGGTGATGGTCAAGAACACAGTGCAGAACTTCGACGACAGAATCGAAGAGATGGATGTGAAGTATAAGAAGGTTTTAGGCAACCTTGCTGCGAATTTGGCTGCCTCAACTCTCAAATTAAGCAAAAGATATTTCCATCGGATCGGGGCAGCAGGCAGAGGATCGTTAAAGATTTATGATCACTTAAAAGATTTTCCAGATCATGAGATTTTCTCACCTGGGAAGATGTATTCCGTCATCCTTCGCCATAGTAACTGCTTAAGCTCCGACGATGATGCTCGCCTCGATCCGAGGGGAGCAGCATTGAGGATTATATCAAGAAACGGATACGAAACATCTCCATTGCTTGATCTGACGTTGAAGACGGGCAACGCGTTCCACGCGCGCTGCATAGGCGACTTCGCCACGTGGCTTGTATGCGGAGCTGAGGCGAGGGAGGAGACGGTGAAGCACTCTCCACACATTAGGGATGCCATGTGGGGATCCTTGAGGAGAGCTGAGTCCTACACAGAGCTTCATTATTACTCAAATATTTGCAGGCTATTCAGATTTAAAGATGGACAAGAAATGTATGTCAAATTCAAGTTGAGGCCTTATGACAAGATGATCGGCGAGGATATAGGGAAGGTCGAGCCTATTGGCGTGCTTCCGCCCGAGACGGGGGCGATCCCGAGAGACGAGGGTGACAAGCGCCCTCGCCTCTTCCTCGCTGACGACTTCCAGAGGCGAGTGTGCTCTCCGGGTAGGGTTAGGTACGTGTTGCAGCTCCAAACCCGACCTGTCCCTGATGAGGAGGCAGCGCGTGAGGTGGCGCTCGACTGCACGAAACCGTGGGAAGAATCAGAATTTCCACACCTCGACGTGGGGGAACTTACCATAGATCAACACCTTAATGATCAAGATTCTGAAAATTTGGAGTTCAACCCTTTCCTCCGATGCCGTGAAGTGGATGTTATCAGAGCCTCATCGTGTAATCAGAGTGCGTCGATGGATCACGGCCGTTCGTTAGTATACGCCATATGTCAGCATCTGAGGAAGAAGAAGCCATTACCAGATTCTTGGAGGGATTTCGTGGTTCAGTCCGACGTTAAAGTCGACCTTACCGGGTGTCCTATGGCAGCGGCGTCGTCGGCTGCTGTTGGAAGCAACTTAGGCAAGGAAGTGACGCTCGAGAGGCCTTGGTATATGACTTGTTGGCTGATAACTGCTCAACCATTGATGCAAATTTTTCTGCCTTATTTTGTGATGGGATTGGTCATATTTGCTCCTTTGAACTTCATCTTCTACCTTAACAAGGACAAGAAAACAGATATGGTGTATTTGCTGCCATTCTTTTGGGTTTTCTCTGGCATTCTAGGAGGGGTAGTGTGTGCTTTGAGTAAATGGATTCTGGTAGGGAAGAAGAAAGAAGGTGAGATCGAGGCGATTTGGAGCATGGGGATATTCATGGACACTACTTGGCAAGCTATAAGGACACTAGTTGGTGAATACTTGATGGAGATGACGAGTGGGTCCCTTGTGTTCAATGTGTGGATGAAGATGATGGGATCCAACGTGGCGTGGGACGGCGGGGCCTACATCGACAGCATGGGGGCGGTGTTGAATCCGGAGCTGGTGGAGATAGAGAGCAACGGTGTCATCGAGAGGGAAGCATTGCTATTTGGACACATCTACGAGGGAGATGATGGTAGAGTTAAGTATGGGAAGATTGTGGTGAGGAAAGGGGGATTCGTCGGAAGTAGAGCAGTGGCGATGCCCGGAGCCACCGTGGGAGGTGGCGGCAGCCTAGCTGCTCTTTCACTTGCCATGAAGGAAGAGTTTGTTAATTAATTATGTTTGTTTTGAAATCAAATTGCAATTATGTTTTCAAATTATTCTTAGTTCTTACTGTTGTAATTTAAAGTGTCCCCCCAGTTATCCAATCATATTTGTGATTTAATAATATTCTTGTTCTTAATGTGACAAATGTCATTTAAGCACCCAACGAGGCACTACTGCATCAATTACAACCGTGGATAGGGAACAAAATTTTATTCCTTTGGTGTTGTCTTGAGTCTTGACACTGTTAAATACTGATCGCTCCGTCCTAGTGTTACTCGTTTATTTTAACTAAATTTTTTTGACAGTTTTCATTAAAATAGGCTGACTCCATTAAAATATGCAGACTCAGATGTGACGGCGGTCTCTTAGGGCCTCTAAATTTTTAGGTACTCATTTTTTTAAATATTATATTTATATTATAATAAAATTATTAGAAGTTAAATTAATTAATTTATTATTATTGATCTGAAAAGGTTGAAATACACTCCAAATTTCATCTCAAAATTATTTTTATAGTAATACAAGAATAATTAATATATAAATATAATTTTATTGTGATACAAGATGCTTTGTATGTATATGTTTGGTACTTCGAATGATAAAAAAAAATTAAGGATGATCAGGTATTTTGAAAAAGAAACAAAGTAAGATCAGATCATTTAAGTTGGTGATATGGATGAATATCAGCATAGCTTATCTAATAAATTATTTAAGCTTTTTAAAGATTGAAAACGTAATAAAATAAGGAATTTGCTTAGGCTCATGCTAACTAGAGCGGGGATAAATAAATAAGCATTGAGGTCTGCCATAACAAAACTCATTTATGAAATAATTATATCTTTTAGTCAGAGCTAATAGGTTTGGGGGATCAGACCTAGGATATTCTATATTGGGTTTTTTATTAGTTGGGTAAGCATAGACCCAATCCGTATGCCATTACCTGGTGAGCTCTGTGGGTCTGAGGCAGCACGAATTGCATGAAGCTGTTAGAGCTGACACATGTCAGATTTTGTCCCATTTGTACCCTTCAAAGCTGTCCTGCGGACAAAAGGGACTTCAACAATCAGGTGGTCCCTTGCGGACGAGGTATTACCCTATTGGAGAGGATTTCAACAACATTTACTATGAATCATAGTTATCAAGGTAATGTTACTATTTTATCCTTATATCTTACACTATATATACTCCATCCAATTTCATTCTTGAGGTACGCTACATTCTATATACTTGTTCACAACACACTTGGATTCTACTCTCGAGTTTACAACGTGCCGACTTGAACGTCGGAGTCTCTCCTAAGAGAACTCCAACTATTCTTCGGTCTTGTTTTGCAGGCTCTGCCGGCGAGATAAAGACTCAGCTATCTGCAACTGTTTGTCATCACAATATTTGAGGTATGATCTCCAAACTTATTGGAGCTTTCATACTTAGTTTCTTATTATTTTTTGTGGATTAATCCATAATCCAACAACTAGCGCCGTTTGTGGAAAATCTTGACCGATAAAAGGAGGCGAATTCCCTCTTCTCGATGTCATGTTCCTTTGGTTGAAATCGTAAGAATTACGCTTTGAAAAATTGAGTGATATCATGGCGATGAAGCCAATGAATGATTACATCACGGCGATGAAGCCAGATATCAAAATCTCGACGCTGAAGTCATAAAAATCATGGAGATGAAGCCAAAACCCTCCTTAGCTATGACAATAAGCAGTTATTTCTCCTATATGTCATGAAATTTCATAATCTTTATCTTTTTATCAAAAGTACAAAGTTAAAGGTTGTGAGGGATCTGCGCTATAACGTTGTTTAATTCATACCAAATAAGACCTAATCCATTTGGGCAGCGGTTTTGTTCTAATCAG
Source organism: Leonotis leonurus (assembly GCA_026898415.1). NCBI lineage: Eukaryota > Viridiplantae > Streptophyta > Magnoliopsida > Lamiales > Lamiaceae > Leonotis > Leonotis leonurus. Next base: position 1,314,458 of record JAPKLX010000054.1, read on the forward strand.
CGGAAGTCCTGGCAATCCCGGACACTTTATGTAGACCCCATGAAAAATACACTTATTTGATTTTAGGGAATCTGTAGTTTAAAATGTTTAACTGCATGAGGCTTTTTAAGATTTCTGATAAATCTAAAATGACTTTCTGCAGAACTTAAAGAGAAATGACAAGTCCATTACGAGAACACTGTCAGGATGATGATGTGGAAACGAATGCTACAAAGGCTAAAATGCCAGAGGCCTTGGTAGCACAGGTTGCTGTCCTGGTCAAGCAGGCCCTGATTCGAGCCAGAATCATGTCAAACACACAGGGTAACTATACCGTGCCCCCGAGGAACGAAAGGGTTAATCCTAGAGTTAGCTAAGAAAAAAAATCCCCTGAAATGGAGGAAAGTTGCGACACAACGTACGAGCCCACAACTGAGGCTTTAGCCACCGATGAGACAATTCAAACCCTGGCGTAACAACGAGATATTTTGATGAGAGAGGTGGAGGAACTAAACTAGGAACGAAATATAACGGTGGAGGAATATTCAGGGCAGAGTACACCTTGCACTCGTTCCATTCGCAAAGGCCCGCTACCCTCATAAGAAAGGATGGAAAAAATGTGCCATTATTCAAGTCCGAAAGTCCTTTCTTGGAAGAGATCCAGATGGATCCCCTCCCAAATAATTTCAGACCCGTTACCTTGGAGTACAAAGGCAACAATGATCCAAAGGAGCACTTAATGAGATTTGAGAATATAGCTCTCCTTCATCAGTACTCCGATAGTGTGAATTGTAGAGTTTTTTTAACTATTCTAGCTGGTTCAACACAATAATGGTTTAGGCAGCTACCTGCCAATTCCATTTTTTTACTTTGAGGATTTGAGAAACTTATTTCTACATCAATTCGCAAGTGCTAGAAGAACTACCCGAGGTTCGTTGCATTTGACAACTATCAAACAACAGCAGCAAGAATCTCTAAGAGAATATCTAACGCGTTTTAACTTGGTCGTGCTGGATATGCCAGACGTTCATCCATCAATCAAAGTGCACGCATTTCTGGAAGGAATGGAAAGTGGTTCATTTTTTTACTCCTTAGTGAAAAAACTGCCTAGAGATTTCGATGATTTATTATCCCTGATGGAAAAATATATCCATTTGGAGGATGCACGTCATTTCCGTAGAGTGGAAAGGACAACCCCAGGAAGGAAAAAAGAGCAGAAGAAAGGTCTAGGGTTCCAGACGAGAGAAGGAAAGTAGATGACAAAAGAAAGTTTAGTTCTGGCCCTCGTAGACCCTTCGAAAGGTCAGACATAACCGAAAGAGCTTATTACCCCCTTGACAAGAGAGCCTACAAAACTCTTGGAGATAGTCGTGAGGAAGCCATGTGTTTTCTTGCCTCCGAGATCGAAGGATCCGCTGAGACACCCTGAATCTAATAAATTTTGTAAATTCCACAATGACTATGGTCATACAACCAATGACTGCCATAACCTAAATGCAACAATCGAAAAGTTGATTAAAGAAGGTCATCTCCTCGAATATGTGCGGAAGGAGACAGATCGTGGTTATAAAAGAGGAAGAGATGATAACAAGGGAAAGGTTCCAGAGCAGCCACCACCTTTGCCAGACCAAGATCATCCATGCAGAGACACTATTAACATGATTTACGGTGGTATCTGAAGAATCTCATTTCTAAAGGAGATATACCCACTTTTATTAGGTATTTATTGTTATCAATTTGGGTTTCTTGTTATGGCACCTCAGGGGTGCAAAAGGGCAATGTTGCCAGCTTATTTGTCAAGAGAATGATGGTTTCATTAATTTTGCTTTTATTTATATATCTATTCATATGCATGTATAATAAGGAAATACATATGAAGAAAACATATTGAGGAAATAGCGCGGGGATATTAGAACAAATACGCATGGTATGGAACAGAGAGGCAAAATCTCAACACAACGATAATATGCATTTAAATGAGTATGTTATGAAAAAAGGTTAAAAAGATGTTACAATAAATAAATGTTCGTAATAACATGATCCCGACCCGCTAGCGGCTTAAAGGAGGTTATTCAGACCCATGATCGTCTGCACCTGACCCAGAGACTCCCGATTTGTTATTACCATTTCTTTTCCTCTGCAAGAAGGGAAATGGGGATGGCCAATTAACAACAATAATAAATAATAACCATTATCGAGCTCAAAAGTTATGTCAAGCGAGCAACTTTATTGGGTGCATCGGGGAGAATGGGCAAGTATATGAGCCATGTTGGGATCTTATGGTGAGCATATAGCAATTATAAACTCCTTAGCCCCTTTTATTAACGTCTCCAAGAACCAGAGGTGGTTATCTTTGGAGTGAGGGATGAAGTTTCATGCTTCTGTCTCTCTATTCTCCCTTGGTTCAAGGCCTTTTGGGCCAACATTTTAACTAGACGTTGGCACGCCGTTCTCTTCAAAATGTCAGCAGAGGAGGACATACTCATTTTGTGGAGTAATATGAAGGAATGGAGGAACAATGACATATTGGTAAATTGGAGAAGGAAAAATATTTCTAGAAGGCAATGACACTTAATGGATTTAATCAACCAAAAAGTAGTTGGGTAATAATGAAATGGCAATACAGGCATGTCAAGTGAAAAGACATCTCTAACAAGAATCTTGGAAAGTGCTATCAAATAATATATCTTGGGAAGCCAAAAAGCACGCAAACACAGGAGAAGAATAGTTTGCAAATAGAAACACTGAGCGAGTATTAGGGCAACACGATGCTCAATTAAAATTAAAAGGGCATTATAACAACATAAAGTATATTGAAAGTATGCGCAAAGCAAAAGATAGTTTTATCAGACCACTGAGGATATGCAAAAGGAATAACAAGCAGAGAGACATGAAAAATAAAACTAAGTTTAAAACACTTTGTTTAAGAACATATTTTGGTGAACGCTGATCCGATCATAGGCGTAGCAAAAGGAGGTGATAAGTCAGGAAGGAGGGGTTAGGCTCTGTGGGATCTGATTGGTTTCTGCACCGGCCATTTCCTCTCTTGGTTCTTGGGATTTTGATCCCTGTGGTTCTGACACGGGGCCATCCAAAGCTAGATTCTATTGATTTTTCTGCTCCTCCTCTGTTTTTTCCCCGTTTGTCTTATTATCAGAGTTTTTTTTGTCCGCCTCTTCCGCTTTTTCCCCATCATTCTCAATCACGGATTTGTTTTGGTCCGCCTTTGGCTTGTCTTTTGCGGGCTCCACCCCAATATTCTTCAACGAAGAATGAATATTAGTGGAAGGGGAATCGAAGATAAAAAGAAAATTGTGCAAGGATATGATTAATCCTTACCGATTTTAGCAATAATCCGAGTTGTACAAGCTTGCGCTGATCGTGATTCGTAACAGGATAACGGATAGAGCCTCATTCTGACTCAGGGGAACTAGATGCGGGTTCCACTTTTAGGAATTCTTTTGCAACACGGAACAAGCTTTCCATCCACCAAGGAAAATCTGGCTCGTGATTAGGGTCAATCTCCAAGGTGGGAGGATCATCCAATAGACTATCTACGGCCTTTTTCACGTTCACCTCAGCAACTCGATCTTCCTGGCCTAGCTGGGAGCAAGTTTCATCAATTACCCGCACGGTCCAATCAACCAAAGCCTTCAGAAGCCTATCACAAAATTGTCGTGAGTGAAGAAAGACCTCTCGGAGGTCTTGTACCAAACTTGCAAGGAAGTGTTGGCCAAAGAGACTTAAAAGAACCTGCCAATGGCAGAGCTCGACTCCTTTTTGCATGCCCATTTCGCGCCTGTTGCACATGGACTCAGACGACGTCGAGGTAAGGTTTTGGAGGTAGGTGGAATACTCGTGAGCAGCTTTCTTCTTGAGATCTTCGATTTGAATCTTGACTTCATGGATGCGTTCATCGGAGGACCTCTGCAATTCGGCCATTTTCTTGGCCAAATTTTTTTTGTCAACGATCAGAATGTCGCGTTCTCTTTCAACGCCCTCATGAATTTCGGTCAGCTTATTAAGATCCTTTACAGGGTCTCACAACTATCCACTTTGGCATGCCAGATCTTTTTCTCTTTCCTGGCCTCGGCTAGTTCTACACGTATCTTATTGTGATACATGGTTTGGCTAGCCAAGGTAGCTCGATATGCGGGGCCTGAAAATAAATGGAGAGATTTGTTAAAATGGATATAATTATGCAGGAACCATAAGGAAATAAGAATAGAAAATAGTGTTTACAAAAATTTCGTGACACGCAGCACTCCGGTCTAGATCAATGCTGGAAAGCGCCATGGTCTGAACCCAATCCTCTTCACGAGGACAGATGTTAAGAAAGTAAGCGGCCTCACTTCCTTGAATCTTGATGTAGGAGCAGCTAAAATTGGCCCGGGGTCATTGATTAGAAGGCGTTGCTGTTGCAGACGGTGCATAAGGAACATTTAAAATTCAGGCCGCACGAGCAACTCGAGCCTTTTCAAATTCAGCAGTGGGTGCACTGGAAATAGCGTTTGGTTGCACTTCAGTGACGATGCGCTGAGGAGAAGGGGAAGCGGAAGCAATGGAAATAACATATTTTGCAGGCCCTTTGTGAAGTCGGCGGGTCCTTTTGGCAGGAGGAATGTCAGAACTGGGTGTATCACCCCTTTTACGGGAACCAATGGAGATGCTATCCAAGTTTATAGCGTGGGGTGTTTGCCCAGGTAGCAAGTGGGTGGAGGTGGTAAATTGGAAACCTCGCGAAGGTCTGCGGCGAAAGCAGGAAAGACATTTGCTAAAAAAAAAGATAAAAGAGAGAAAAGAGAAAATATGAAGGTCAAAGGTTGTTAATGGCCGAATAAAGAAAAGAGAGGAAATAAGAAGGAGAGGGAGGAGGCAAACGAACCTTCCTCTTGAAACACACCAGCAATGAGAATAGAAGAACTCACAACCTCAATTGTGGGAGTAGTGGTACAGGTCGGGATGGAACTGGAAGTCACAGAGGTGGTAACAACTTTGGAGGAGGGCTGTTTCACAGGGGTCCTAACTCCTTCATTTTCGATTGACTGAGAGACAGAGGGGGATCGAACCACACCAGAGGCACCAACTCCCGAGGTAATAGCCTCCATTTTCCTCTCACGGTGCTCAGTCAGAAATCGAATTGTTTCGGCGGTGGCCAGTTCGTTCAACTTATCGGCCCAAAACATAGCTACATGAGTAAAAAGCCGAAAGGATACAATCAGAAGAGAGAAAATCAAACACAGAGAAAAGAGAAAGATAATTCATCAAATAAAGAAAATGTATACCCAGTGATGGTCTCCAAGGGCGGCTTGGGGAGAGATCAAAAAATTAAAGGCAATTCGGGTTCTCAGTGAAGGGGGTAACTAAGGAGTGGAAAATAGAAGAACGGGCTGTTGGTCCCGAAAGAGCTAGATTGGTGTATGAGGGGGGGGGGAATACACCAATTCAAACTTTTAGGTTTTCTTGTTCAAAGTTTAAGTAAAAGGCTTAAGCACACTTTAAAAATAAAGATAGCTTAGGTTAGCTTAGGGTTTCTTCTTGTGAAGAAGAAACAACTTAGCTCAAATAAACCTTAGGTGAAAAAGAAACACTTAATAAGATTAACTTTAAGAAAGTTAACCTTGATTAATGTTGTGTGCGAAATTCGGTGGTTAATGCTCTTTGTAGTTAAAAACGTTTCTTTTAGTCAATCTTTAACACAACCAAGTTAATGCAAGAGAATGAAGGATATGATAATAAAGTAAAACAGAAAGGAAGAACACAAGGAATTTAACGTGGTTCGGGATAAACTTTCCCTATGTCCACGGCTCGATCAAAACTAGATCGAAATCTACTATGTCTCCTTTCTTTTTACTCGTTGAGTACGAGCCTCAAGTTTTATCAAAACTAGATAACAACTTGAGATTACACTTCTTAGATTGAAGAACTACAATCTAAATCTTTCAAATCTTGGATCAAAACTAGATCCTAACTTGGGTTTTGTAAACAACAAATTTCCAGAAAACTATCTTCAAAAGAATAATAAAGCACTCAGAGAATTCTAGAGCTTGAAGGAGCGCTTTTAGAGCTTTGAATATTTGAAGATATTTGAGCAGAGTTTGAGCTTTGTAATCGTGAATTCTCGTACTCGTTCCTGGAGGTGAAGGTGGTATTTATAGCCTCTTTGAAGAAAACTATCCGTTGGAGAAGAAGATGTCCTTCATCGCATTAATGACTGCATTAAATGCATGGCAGTGTTGTTGAAGCACGCGCTGTCAAAATGAGAGTGGTTACCACCTTTCATGAGATTTCCCAATGTATTGCCATACTGGGAATGATTCACCATACTGGAATTTTGATATTCTTGTACTTCATTCCTTAAAGCATGCTGTTGATGTGACAATACACGGAGTGGTTGACTTGTGACAAATTTAGGTATGTCGGCAGTCCATCGTAGTTACTGTGAGGAGCAGCTTGAACTTTGAAGTCATACCAGCTCGCTGTCCTTCGTGTTGTAACTTCATCTCTTTGGTTCTTCATTGAATGTGACGACCAGATCGTCATTGATATAAAACGATCTCTTGTATATGTGGTAGAGATAACCAGATCGTTATTGATATAAAACAATCTGTTGCTGGCCTTGAGCAGCGAGCTGATGTAGTCAATAAGAGACGAGCTGCTCAACCTCTAAAAGCTATACTTTCCTTTTCTAGGCTATACCTAGTCTAGAGAACCAGATCGATATAAGTAAACTCGAAAACTTCAAGTTACTTTTACATTTGTGATCTGTTGAAATGTGAGCTACAAATAGAAACCAAAAACAAGTAACAATGTCAGCGAGCTGCTTATGTAGGAAGCAGATCGTTATTTATGTATAAAAATGATCTGCTCACCATATAGGGAGCTAGCTGACTTACAACGAAAGAAACTTGTTATCATAGTAATCATTGTGTCCAGGATACCTTTTACTAGAATAATACAGATCGTTATTTATGTACTAAAAACGATCTGCTTCTATTACACTTAAGATAATCCTTAATAGATGATAGTGACTACTTGGTTTCCAAAACGTCTAAGTGTAGTTTCGAGAAATATCATCAAAACAAATATAAATTCATGGGGTTCCCAACACGGGCTATCCTCTCTATTCGGGACCCTACAAAGGCAAAGAGACCTGAACCTCCTGATTTGATTAAAGTGGTCTTAAGATGTATTAAGATAGGGAAAAGAGGAAAACCCCAGCTCTCGGATGGTGTAGGGGTCACGATATAATATTCATTATACTAGAACTTATGTAGGCTCTGATATTTTCCTTACAACACTGCGTGGTTACTAGGAGAAAAATATAATAAAGGGATGTTTTTGTTTACACGATGAAGAAGATAAAATAGTTCGGCTGTATTTTCAAACCCATAACAGGAGAGGGATATATGAAAGAAAGTAGCTTTGCGAATAGACATAGGATTGAGTTGATTAAAAGGAACTCCATAGTGGGCGAAAATGTCACATAAAAAGTGTGGGATAGGTAATTGGAGCCCAGCTTCGAATTGCTTTCGCCAGATAACGGCCGAAGGAACTTCGATATTGTCTGGGCATTCGCCATTTACAGGGAGTAGGAAGCTATAGCTCCCGGTGGGTCCTAATAGACGACGGAGACTGCGAAGTGTCTCTTCAGTTGCACTTGAACGGGGAAAATGATCTAAACTAGGGGCAGACATTAGGGACAAATTAAGGAAGTGATACCTGCAAATAAGAGATCTGGATTGAGAGAATGGCGTGAAGAAAACTTCAACTTCGATCTTGAGCGAAGGAGCAGATGGTGGAGCACCTTAGAATAGTCTGGAGTATGAGAGAAGAAGAAGATGGGCAGGAATTTGATGGATGCTAGGTTTATATATGGTTAGAGGAAGTTATATTAGTAAATCAAGATAGAAGGTGAAACGTTCGTCTCAGTTATGCATATTTGCCTCGATTTCGTGTACGATCAGGATTTAAGGTTGCACGTTGATCCAACGGTTGGTTCAAAATGGCGGTTGATTGTCCCAAGGAAGGTTAGTAAAAGTGGAAGGAGATGATGTTCGCTAAGATGGGTATTTATTACCGCACTAGTTTACAGCTGGAAAGGGAGGTAATTAATTTACTATTTTACCCCTTGAGGATTTGGGGAAAAAAGCCATCACCAAAGAGCAAAAATTGCAGAACTCATTATAAATGGTTAAAGTAATAGATTTTTGAAACTTAATTCTCAGAGGAATTGCAGATCTCCTCTGAGACTTTATGGGGGGAGAAGCTGATATGGATGAATATCAGCATAACTTATCTAATAAATTATTTAAGCTTTTTAAAGATTAAAAGCGTAATAAAATAAGGAATTTTCTTAGGCTCGGCTAACTAGAGTAGGGATAAATAAAATAAGCATTGAGGTCTGCCATAGCAGAACTCATTTATGAAATAATTATATCTTTTAGTCAGAGCTAATAGGTTTGGGGGATCAGACCTAGGATATTTCATATTGGGCTTTTTATTAGTTGGGTAAGCATAGATCCAATCCGCAGGCCCATACATGGTGAGCTCTGTGGGTCTGAGGCAGCACAGATTGCATGAAGCGGTTAGGGCTGGCACATGTCAGATTTTGTCTCTCTTCTACCCTTCAAAGCTGCCCTACGGATGAAAGGGACTTCAACAATTAGATGGTCCCTTGCGGACAAGGTATTACTCTATTTGAGAGGATTTCAACAGCATGTACTATGGATCAAAGGTAGTTATCAAGGTAATTTTACTATGCTATCCCTATATCTTACACTATATATACCCCATCGAATTTCATTCTTGAGGTACGCTACATTCTATATACTTACTCACAACACACTTGCATTCTACTCTCGAGTCTACAACGTGCTGACTTGAGCATCGGAGTCTCTCCTCGGAGAACTCCAACAATGATCCGGTCTTGTTATACAGGCTCTGCCGGTGAGATAAAGACCCAACTATCTGCAACTGTTTTTCATCACAATATTTGAGGTATGATCTTGAAACTTCTTGGAGCTTTCATACTTATTTTCTTATTATTTGTTGTGGATTAATCCATAATCCAACAGCTGGAGATATTGATAAATATTTCAAATTTATGAGCAAAAAAATGAATCGCGCAAAGACACATTGAACAAAAACATATTACTCCCTCCGACCCAATAATCTTGGTATATTTATCAAAACTGTGAGTGTTTTTTGGTCAAATGAGTTATGATTAATGCGACAGAGTTGCTAACCAATCGGCCAACCGGAGATCGCCCGGCCACTCGGCAACCCCTCCAACCTTTCTTTCTTCGCCAGCATTTCCCTATCTCCATCCGAGGAGTAGATACACTTGCTTTGGCTTTCAGCTCCTTCAAGTGGATTTACTGACTTAGTATGTTTTCTTGTTTCAGTTGATGGTAGCCTTGATGGGAACATGTTGCTCCTTTGTTTGTTTATTTTATTATTGTTGATTGTTGTTCCAACCGATGGCGACGGGCACCTTCACCTGTAGCTAAAGCAATCAAGTAAAAATCGGACTATTTGGGAGAACTAAGGTTGGTAAAACGGTACTCATTATGGGATTGATTAACAATATTGCCAAAGCCCATGGGGGCGTATATGTATTTGGCGGAGTGGGTGAACGTACTCGTGAAGGAAATGATCTTTACATGGAAATGAAAGAATCTAGAGTGATTAATGAAGAAAATATTTCAGAATCAAAAGTGGCTCTAGTTTATAGCCAGATAAATAAACCATCGGGAGCTCGTATGAGAGTTGGTTTGACTGCCCTAACGATGACAATTGAACATCATGAACCATATTTATATGGTGCATGTATTTTATTTTATTTTTGTTTAGGACCCGTGATACACAGGACCAACCCTAAAAATGGGTCGGAAATATTGGAAGGGACGAAGTCTAAGGTAAAACTACTCCTATATATTTATATAAGTGAGAGATTATGAGAAAATGTACGTTGTGAATGGAAATCTGAATTTGGTGTGAGTAGCTATTAATTGAATGTGCAAGTTTATTCAGAACATGTCAATATGTCATGTTGCATCCTTCACTCCTATAGTAGAGAGCCAGGGGAAAATAGTTACAAATCTACAATATATGGGTCATCAAACGTAAGCTAATATATTTTTGATTGAACTTTGGAACTATTTGTTTAATAGGTAAGGCAGAAGTAAATGTTGTAGACTTTATCTTACATGTACCCTTGCTTAATTGATATGTTTGAATTTATACTCCGTGTTGGGTAAAAGAAGTCTCCAGCTCGCTCACCAGCTTACTCTCAAGTTGTTTCAGTTTACAAAATTCAAATTAGAAAGCACATAATTTCGCACTTTTAAATTATGATGTTACTGGGCTACAAGTAGGGGTGTAATCGAACCGAATTGAACCGAATACTGTCAGGCTTGAGTTCGGTTCGAGTTTTGAAAATCAAGCTCGAATTCGGTTTGATATATACAAATCGAGCTCGAGTTTGGTTCGAGTTCGGTTCGTTAATTATTTGATTTAATAGTAAATTCGAACCCGAGCTCGAACTTGACTCGAGTTCGTTAAATATTCGAGTTTGAGTTCGTTAAAAAGCTTGTTTATTTAATTATATTGTTAATATATATTTTTATATTAATTTGATAAATTCGTGAACTAGCTCGTATATAAAGTTCGCGAACTATTTAAAGCTCGACTCGTTTTTTAAGTTCGGGAACAAGCTCGTTAACAAAGTTCATGAACTATTCGAATCTTGGTTCGTTAACTTATATTCGAACTTGTTCGCGAACTTTTCGAACCAAATACCTCTAGGCTCGAGTTCGGCTCGAATAATCATTCGAGTTTGGTTCGAGCCTCGAGTTCAATTCATTAAATAAATGAACGAATTTGAAACGAACTTTTATGAAACCGAGCTCCGAATAGTTCATGAATAGTTTGATTTGCTTATGAGCCTAGCTATATGTATATAGAAGTTGAAGAATTATGAGAAGCAACATCTCTGAATATCTCAAGGCTCAATCCTACACTATTCTATCAATTCAAAATCACATTATCACCACTACAATAAAAAAATAAAATAAGAGGAAGACTTTTTACAATAATCTTCACAGAAAGTTATATTCGTCACAAAAGGATCATAGATAAAAAAAAATTAAAATAACAAAATCAATAGATAACTAAGGTCACAATCTGAATTTAATAAATATTATAGTTTATTTATATGTATTTTACTGATATTTATTTATTTTAAGTCAAGCTTATTTTTATATTTTAATTGAAGTCGTTCCCCTAGTATAATAGATACTTGATAAATTATAATTAAGAAACTTATTATTAATCTTATAATATTGGTTAAGAATTAATAATTTGGCTATTGAACTTGGCAAGTGAAGTATTTTATTTATTGATAATTGTACACCTTTTGTTATGCTTTCAAGAATCTTGGAACAAGAAACAACTTCCCAAAACTGGAAGTATGTAGCTGTGCACAGAAGAACAAATGAAATCCACAAACAACAGTACCAACACACAAGGATTTACGTGGTTCGATTGCAATGCAATCTACGTCCTCGGAACGGTCAATCAGAGTAATTTTATTAAGGGAGATGATCAAGTTTACAAGGATTACAAGAATGGCAAAACCGAGCTCAAACTCTCACACTCATATGTGTTGAACCCAAAGCCTATTCTACCCTTTTACAGATAAAAAACTCTACATTTACTTCTATCAAGAACTCAGCTTCTTAAGGAGAAAAAGAAACAGTCGACTATTGATAAGAAAAGAAGCAATGGTTGTAACCTCCATTAACCAAACTTTAGTTGCTAACAAATACTCCAATATCTGCAGCTATGCCCTTGAAACTCCTTCTAATTTGCATACAAGTCCCCGCAATATGTAGGCATCACACACTACAATCTCCACCTTGACTACATAATGCTACACGACTTCCCATTCATAAGGCTCCATTACAGAGCTTCAAATACAGAGATCACATTGACTTAATTCCTATTAACCCAAGGCAGTACCTGAATTTTGCAGAGGCCAAATGTTTGGTTAACATGTCTGATGCATTCTCATCAGTGGATACTTTCTTCAGCAATACCTTTCCTTTATTCACCAGGTCACGTACGAAGTGAAACTTTACATCTATGTGTTTAGATCGATCGTGGAATACTCGATGTTTAGCCAAGTGCAGGGCACTTTAGTTGTCACATCTAACTTCAACTCTTTGCTGAACTATACCAAACTCTGAAGCAATTCCTTGCAACCAAATTGCCTCTTTCACTGCCTCCATCATAGATATATATTCGGCTTCGGTCGTAGAGAGAGCAACCACAGACTGTAACATAGACCTCCAACTCACCGCTGTGCCATATAAGGTGAAAACAAATCCAGATTGCGATTTCCTAGTATCCACACTCGCAGCGTAATCTGAATCAACATATCCTGCAATGGGATTGTCAATACACTTCTCATTCTTCTGAAACAACCCAAGATTTGTGTTTCCCTTCAAATATCTGAAGATGTACTTCAGTGAGTCCCAGTGATAGTGCCCAGGATCACTCATGAATCTTCCTGCCATGCTTATAGAGTAAGCAAGATCAGGTCTTGTGCACACCATTAAGTACATGATGCTTCCTACAGCATTTGCATAAGGAATTTTGTCCATCTCTGATCTTTCTTCATCACTTTGAGGTTTCTGAGACTTAGACAACTTTAAGTGTTGTGGTAGTGGTATAAGAACTTCCTTAGCTTCATTCATATTGAATTTTCTTAACACCTTCTGGATGTAACTCTTCTGCATAAGCCATAGTTTCCCACTTTCTCTATTCCTGAAGATGTCTATTCCCAAGATTCTTCTTGCAAACCCCAACTGTTTCATATCAAATTCAGACCCCATATCTTTCTTCAGCTTAGCAATCTCTTGTTTACTCTTGCTTGCTATAAGCATGTCATCGACATACAAGAGCAGGTACACCACTGTATGCCCTTCAATACTTCTCATATATACACAATCATCATATGCAGACCTAACATATCCCTTTCTCATCATGAAATTATCGAATTTAAGATACCATTGTCTCGAACTCTGTCTCAAGCCATATAATGATTTTTATAGAAGACATACCTTGTGTTCATTCCCTGGAACTACAAAGCCTTCTGGCTGGTCCATGTGTATATGCTCATCCAAGTCTCCATGGAAATGCTGTCTTTACATCAAGTTGCTCCAATTCCATATCATTTTGGACAACTACGGACATTAGAATTCTAATAGAAACATGTTTTACTACCGGAGAGAAGACTTCATTGAAGTCTATACCCTTTTTTGTGTAAAACCTTTTGCTACGAGTCTGGCTTTGAACCTTACTCCTTCTTGATGAGTCACTTCTATTTTTCTCTTATAAATCCACTTGGAACCTACTGACCTTTTGTTCTTAGGTTTGTCCGCTAGAACCCAAGTTTTGTTCTTTTCAAGTGACTCTATCTCTTCATTCATTGCTAGAATCCACTTATCTCCATCAACACTGCTGATTGCTTCCTTGTAGTTCTTAGGCTCATGGTATTCAATTTCACTTGCCATAGTGAGAGCATAAGCAGCTAGTTCGAAGTCATCCATCCAACTAAGAGTTCTGACATTGCTTCTTCTAGCTCTATCTCTAGCAAGCTGATAATCTTCCAATCCGCCAATGTGGTCCTCATTTTCTGAATCACTGTTATCTTCATGCTCATCTGAAACCTCTACTTCATTTCCTGTGATAATAGGCTCCACCTCAAGCCTTGTGGCATCAGATTTTGAGTTTTTGTTATCTGTGATCTAGAAGCATTTTCTTCCAAGAATGGCATGGTGTTTTCTTTGAACACCACATCTCTACTTATGATGATTTTCTTCATCCCGGGTTCCAAACACCATAATCTGTATCCCTTGACACCATGTTGGTATCCCAGCAAAGCGCATTTGACAGCTCTTGGTTCTAACTTGTCTCGTTTGAGATGAGCAAAGGCTTGGCACCCAAAAATCCTTAGTACCGAATAGTCCACACTCCTCCCATTCCACATTTCATCAGGAATTTGAAAACCAATAGCAGCTGAGGGACATTTGTTGATGAGATATGCAGCGGTTGATGCTGCTTCTCCCCAAAATAACTTCGGGAGTCCAGAACGAAGAAGCAGACACCTCACTCTTTCAAGAATAGTGCGATTCATTCTCTCAATAACACCATTTTGTTGGGGGTTTCCGGGCACGCTAAGATGTCTCTTCATGCCTTTTTCCCTACAAAACACAAGGAATTATTCAGATAGGAACTCCAATCCATTGTCTGTCCTAAGACACTTGAGAGCAGTATTCTTTTCAACCTCCACGTCACTGCACCAGATTCTGAATTTTTCAAAAGCTTCAGATTTTCCTTTCAGAATGTAGAGCCATTATGGACAGAAAATACCTACCACCACCCAGTGTTTGCGTTTTGGACGGCCCCCAAAGATCACAATGAGCATAGTCCAAAGCTGCAGTGGACAAATGTTTGCCCTTTGGAAATGGAAGTTTTTTGCTCTTGCTAAGAATGCAGCTATCACAGACTTTAGATCAAGATCTTTATGTTTAAACAAGCTCTTACTCTTGTTTAACTCCCTCATCCCTTTTTCACCGAGATGACCTAAACGGGCATGCCATATCATGGATCTTTCCTCACTAATACTATGAGACTCAGCAACAATGGTGTTACCAAGGAGATAGTATAAGCTTTGTTTCCTTTCTCCCTTCAAGACTATCCTTGAACCTTTTAGAATGTTAATAATCCCATTTTGAGAATTGAAACTATACCCCTTAGCTTCCAGTGTACCTAATGATATCAAGTTCCTTTTTAAACCAGGGATGTACCTTACATCTACAAGAATTCCAGTCGACCCATCATGCAATCTCAGCCTGATGTCTCCCTTGCCAAGTACTGGACACACTTGCTCATTTCCAAGGATCACCGACCCCATGTTGCTTGACTTGAAATTGATGAACCAATCCTTGTTTGGGCACATGTGAAAGGAGCAGCCTGAGTCCAAGATCCATCTGTCCTCTATCTTCTGACTTGTAATATTGAGAGAGACAGCATCTTCCTCCTTTGTGTCTTGAGGTTCAGATACATTAGTTTGGGCCTTCTCGGTCTGTTTTCTTTGCCATGCGAAGCAATCCTTTTTCAGGTGTCCCGGTTTTTTGCAAAAATGGCACTTTCTTGTTTCTTTATTCTCACAATCTTTGCCATTATCAGTGCTGGACTTCTTCGAATCATTGGTTGGATTCTTGGATTTTCCAGCCTTGTATTTCTTGATATTCAAACTCTCTGGAGCAGGGGCCTTAGAAGAGTCGTTTAATCTCTGAATCTCCTTCGCTTTTACTGCACAAACCACATCCTCAAGAGTCACACTACCTTCTTCTCTTCCATACAACATAGCATCAACTATGTGTTGAAAAGTCTTTGGCAAGGCATTAATGAGGATAATAGCCTTATCCTCATCACTTAGCTTCACATCTATGTCTTCCAAATCATCAATAGATTTAGTGAAGTCGTCAAGTTGGTCGTCTATACTTTTGGTTTCAGAGAAGCGATATGAATACAACCTTTTCTTCATATATAATCTGTTTACCAATGATTTCTTCATGTATAGACTTTCCAGCTTAGTCCAAATTCCAGCAGCAGTTGTTTCCCTTGAGACTTCTCTCAAGAATTTATCCCCAAGACTGAGGATTATTGCGCTATGTGCCTTCTAGAGTATAGCTTCTCGTCGTTCCTTCCCTTTCTCATCTTCCGGCACCTTGCTGCAAACTTTCAAAGCTTCCGACAGGCCTTGCTGTACAAGGAGAGCTTTCATCTTGATCTCCCACAGCCCGAAATCATTCTTCCCCGTGAATTTGTCCGCTTCAAACTTCGTAGTCATTGTCGCAGATTCGTTCCGGCCAGACGGCGCCAATTGTTATGCTTTCAAGAATCTTGGAACAAGAAACAACTTCCCAAAACTGGAAGTATGCAGCTGTGCACAGAAGAACAAATGAAATCCACAAACAACAATACCAACACACAAGGATTTATGTGGTTCGATTGCAATGCAATCTACGTCCTCGGAACGGTCAATCAGAGTAATTTTATTAAGGGAGAAGATCAAGTTTACAAGGATTACAAGAATGGCAAAACCGAGCTCAAACTCTCACACTCATATGTGTTGAACCCAAAGCCTATTCTACCCTTTTACAGTTAAAAAACTCTACATTTACTTCTATCAAGAACTCAGCTTCTTAAGGAGAAAAAGATACAGTCGACTATTGATAAGAAAAGAAGCAATGGTTGTAACCTCCATTAACCAAGTTCATCGGTATGCACATGATCACGATATACGCACAATCTCACATCTCCCTATTATCCACACATCCAGTTCCCCTAAACTTTAACTAAAACAAGCAAGTCCGCATAAGGGTGTAATCATCGGGTCTAAACATCAATGGATCACATTGAGTGCCCCGATGTGGTTTTCCATACTCATTATTTATGATAAGCGGAGTAGAACCCACGAACTCGACTCGTCTTACTCAATTATGCCCTTCTAGCATTTATTATTCATTTTTGTTGTTTTTTTTGAAGAGTTAAAATTCTTTATTTTCTCTTTTTTTTTATTCAAGGGAACCGGACACATAGACTCTAGAGAGTAGTCACTCATAATTCAAATCATGATCACTATACACACCAACTAGCAAAACAACATGCCCCACGTAACATCTCAACCATACAACCTAGCCCAATCAAGAACCGAACTTAACAAAGTCTACCACCAATCATATTAAAAGAGAAATAACAAAAGAACGGAAATAAAAACAAATATCATGCTCATTTAATGTCTCGAGCTCGACATGACATTCTCCTATGTGAATTACTTTGGTTGGAAATCGAATAATTTCCTAAGTCGAATACCTGCACACACAACAACAAAAACCAAAGCATAACACCCACGAAACAAGAAAACAATAAAGAAAACACACAAGAAGAACAATAACGACGAACAAGACAACACGAAACAACACAGAACAAGACAAAAAGAAAAATAATGAATGACACAAATAACACTCTAAATTAAAAATGCTTAAAGCTTTCCTCGGCAACGGTGCCAAATTTGTTAGACCTAAAGTGTGTACGTTAGGTTCTCGCAAATTATACAATTGCATGTGGCAAGCTAACCCCGGTCGGATCTCGATGGAAAGCTTAACAGGGCAACTCTAATCCTAAGTGTTATTAATACAAGAAAAGTGACATCCTAAACACCCTAACAAAGATAAATTAGAGGAACAATGAATAAAATGAAGACAATAAACATAATTAAAAGGTGGATTCGGGATTAAAAGGCCTAGAATTCAGAAAATCTACAATTAATTAAATCATGCTCCTTTACTCATGCTATTGTTCGTTCATCAAGGACTTCCTAAAAATTATTTTAATTAGTTACTTACGTATCCATAATTAGACAGAATCACAACTCTCGTATTAGATATCCCTAATAAGAATTCCTCAAATAAGATGTACAAAGGACAACTCGTTACACACGACATGTGTCTAACAGGTCAATCAACAAGTGCACTAACGAGCTGCATTGCAAGATAGACAACAAACTGTGCAAGAAGAAACTTACTACAAACTATATGTGTGTAACAGATCGATCGATCTGTTGTTCATGGGAAGACAACTCAATGTTTATTGGAAACAACCTGCTCACCTACATATTGTTTTTATCCACCTGTTCCTATAAGGTACAGACGAGCTGCTCATCCCAGTTGGAGGAAACTAGAATCTACTTAAATTGATAAGCTTACATGTCATATGCCACGTCAACATCCACGTAGGACAAACTCCAACGGCTAGAAGTACAGTCAGCAGTCAACGGTCAAAGGAGCATTTAATGCTTACTGCAAAAGTTGCAAGACTTCCAACGACTATTAGAGAGAAATCATCATAATTCTGAAGATAAACCCGCTAGACCTTATCTTAGATTTGAGCCTTCAAAGTCAATAGTTCTAGTTTCCTCCATAGCCAAAAGCTTGGAGGAAGAACGAATATAAAATCGAACCCAGATCTCATACTCAACAAGTTTAAGTAAGAGAGTTTTAATCACGTACTCAACGAGAATAAAGAAGTGAGTTTTGGCTCGTACTCAACGAGGATAAATAATTGAGGGATCCAAGGTCAAGGGATTCATCAATCTAGCTTTTATCGATCGTGGACGTAGGGGGTTTCCCGAACCACGTTAAATATTGTGTGTTCTTTTATATTTTGCATTGCATTGCTTTGATTCCTTATTTATTACTCACCAGCGAGCTTATCTAATTAAGTGAGTTGTGCATCTTGAATCTATCTCTTAAAGAACATTCGATATAAACAAAATATATTTTCTAAGTGTAAGAGCAGACAACAACATACACTCAGCTTCCGCACACGATCTGTGCTTGGATAGATCGTCTGGTATGCTCCAGGCAGCTGCCAGTCTATCAGTTTTTTGACAGATTACTCACGCTCTGTATTGAGAACTTACTTGATCAGTTGGCTTTCTCTCTACAACAGAGGAGATCGACTGTTAATCCAAGCGAGCTGTTCTAGTATAAACAACGATTTGCTTCTCAATTTGTTGTTCACAGCCAAACGTGAGAAAGTTGGATTGTGGTACCCCCCCCCCCCCTCCCCCATACACCACACCTGCTCTCCCGGGACCCAATAAAGAGGGAGAAGATTATATATAAGAAAGTAGAAATTTTGAAGTGATAATCCTATCAATCTTATCAATCAAACCAAACCACCCCTATAAATATACATTTCAATTTTTCAAACTCGCGTCAGACTCCGTCACTGTGTACTTTTCATGAACAGAGAAAATGCATAATTACTTTGAATTCAGACAATCTATTATATAATTATTATATAATATTTATATTTTTTTAATAAGATATTAATAAGTTACATAATTAATAATTTAATATTTAGCATATTATAATATTTCTATAAACGTAAATTTTAAAATACTAGTCCTAACGTTTACTTTCGTACTAATGTAATACTCCTTCCATCCACAAAACTTCTTCTCATTTTGTCATTTTCGTCTGTCTACAAAACTTCTTCCTACTTTAAACTTTTCATTTATAATGAGTGGACCCACAACACTCACTACACATAACTCAATTTAAAATAATACATAAGGGTGAGACCCAAATTAAACTAACTATACACAACACAATTTAAAACTATATATCAAGTGAGACCCAAATTCCACTCACTATATATCATCATTAAAGTCAAAAGAACTATATTAAAACTCGTGTTGAATCAAAGTGAGAAGATGTTTAGTGGACTGAGAGAATATTATATTCCTTCCATCCCAATTAAAATGATACATTTATTTTAAATATAGTAATTAAGTAGCTGATTGTATGTTTAGAATTGAAATTATAAAGTGATAAAGATGTCCTGACAAGAAAATAGTTCATCTTACGTGGAATGACTTAAAAAAGAATAAGACTTCTTTTATTTGGAAAGAATGCACTCATTTTAGTTGAGATACATGAAGTAATATATAAGACGGTTAAGTAACGAATGCATATCCACGTGCAAAATCAAAAGATTGAGAATCTTGCCTGCCCCTACCAATAACATAAGTCGTGCAGGCCCTCTAATTTGCTGATTAATGCTTATAATTTATTTTATTGATGTATGTAATCTAGGAATCTCAATTGGGTTGGATTGGGTATTTATTAAGTTGAACCCAATCCGTTAAGAATATAGTAAATCTGAACTCGAATTCGAACCTAATTTGAATAGTCCAAATCCGAGCCAAACTTGAACCCAAACTGACATGTTATTTTTTCAGGTTGACCCAACACGAGAACAACCCAACTTGATACAAACCCAATAATGACCTGATCCAACCCGATCCAATCCGATTATATAAATATATATATATAATAATAATAATCATTTTAAATAATATATTTATATATTTCAGGTAACAAGAACTCAACCTGAACTCAACTCGAACCCAACTCAAAAACTTCAAGTTCTTATTGGGTCAACCTGATAAGAACTCGAACTCAATAAAAACCAATCCAAACTCATTAATATCGTGTTGATTCGTGTTGGGTTATCGTGTCGTGTTGAAAATTGACACTCCTAATGTAATCAACATATCATTATTGTGCTAATGTAATCAACATATCATTATTGTGCTAATGATGATTCACCATATCTCTTGGGAAGATTCCGATATATTCTCACAATAAAGTATTAGCCAAATCCCATTCCTCACCTACCATTTCCTATACCTATTTGCAAATCAATCTTAAATTTAAACATATGTATAATTAATTGTTTGGCTGAATCCACATGCATGGTTGAAAAAGTATAGCAATTGTAGACTTGCAGTGATAAATTCTAAAATATTAAAGATGCATAATATAAATTAACAGATCATGAGAATAAAGTGAAGTCAAAGATATAAATTTTGCAATCAAATATCCGGAATGATATTCAAGTAATACGGTGATACTTTCTTTTATAATAGATATTTTTCTAATTATTTCTTTCTTAATAATGTTTTACTATATTATACTATTAGATAAAAAAAAATAGACAAAAATATTTAGAATATATCATTAATAAAAAATTAAAGAATATATAATTTATATTATGCTTAAATGAGAATTTCAGTGTTTTAATACTATTTATTTACTTCTTTAATCCTAAAAATTAGTCTCTCCACCAATTTCTTACCCGTTTGATTCGATATGTATCTTAAAAAAATTACTTTAATATAATGTAATATAAGTAATATATTGCTTACAACTTTATAATAACATTGCAATTATAATTAATATACAAATATAAAATATAAATGCACATATAAAATATTCTTACATTTTTTATTAAATTATTACTCATATAAAATAAAGATTGGAAGAAAATGATACTCCCTATGTCCCACTAAACTTGACACAATTTTCTTATTTGGACGTCCACTAAGCTTGACACATTCTTAAAATAGTAAAAGTTATCCCTTAAAAAAGGTGTAGATCCTACCACCTTTATCACTCTTACACTACTTTATATACTCTCATTAATAATCGTGCCCAAAAATTTTGTATCATACTTATTGGGACGGAGGGAGTACTTTGTAACGTAAGAGAGAGAATAAATGTTCTAGTAAAACTAACGGTAAAATGCATGCTAAAAGATACTCCGTACTGTATATATTTGCTCACATGATGTAGGAACTTTGGGATTATAGTTAAAATCAAAGTTACGCCACTACTCTTTTAGATAATACTCCATTATCTAATTAATTTATTTTCAAATAAAATTAAGATAAATAAAATTTTCCAAATAAACAGTAAGCGTTGGTATAAAGAAATTTAATCGATTTGGATCTCATTTGAACTCTCCATTATATAGGTGCTAAATATATTTAAAAAAAATAATATTTTTTTTATAAGAAATCTCGTACAATAATTTATAGTGAAAGACGGTTGTGATTGAATGAATTTTTCATAATTTAATTTGTTGCAACGGCACAGGGCCACGAGGTGGGAGCCCATTACGTTACAACAGTCCAATGGATCTACTATCAAACATTGTTGTTTGTCTTCACTTTACCAAAAATGGTTAATCATGTTGTTAGAGAAATCACTGAAACTCATTACTTGTACTACTTATTCAATATGGAATGTCACAATCTCTCCCCGTTAAATGTGCGATGTCCTCGTCAGATATTCATGCAAGACCTCCCCCAAGGCCTATAGGGCACAACCGGGGTCGGCTCTGATACCATTCGTAACGCCACGGACCCACAGGATGAGCCTGTTACGCTATTGCGGCCCAATGGATCCACTAGCAAACTTGATGTTCATCCTCATTTTACAAAAAATAGTTAACCGTGTTGCGAGATAATCCATTAAAGCGATGATGAACACCAAGTTTGGTTTGTGTATATACATGGGCCCGAAACATTTCATTGGTTTGTTTATATACATGCAACGCCACCTCCGACTGGGCCCGAAACATTGGGCCGCCGTAGCCTAACAGGATCTCCTCCCATGGGCCCGAAACATTTCATAATATTTTTGCATCTTGTTGCATACAATGTACGTAATATTAGTTATTGGTTTGTGTATATACATGCAACGCCACCTCCGACTCCACTATCGTCGCCCCTTCTCTGCCTCCTAAGCCCATCTTCTCTTACACCAGCATTAACAGCAACGACGCTAATTACTTGAACTCCACTAAAGTTAACATCCAATCCAACCTCTCTCTCCTCACCCTCCCAATTCCCTCCAAACCCTCCCCCTCCTCATTCGCCACCTCCGCCGCCGCGCCCATGTCTACTTCATCTCTCTCGGGTCTTCAACTCGTTTCGATAATCAACAGGACATAAACCTTGTTTGTCATGATCGCTGCCAACGCAAGCGGCACACAAAGATTTCCGTGGATTCATGCAAGGGTGAACAACAATGACAATTTGCATTGTAATTAGTTCTTATATGCATTGTGCAGTGTATGAAATATGCATTGTAATTTGTATTTATATGCACTGTATAAATTAAATGTATATGAAATATAACTAATTAACATTCATACTTGTTTTGATATTTTTTTTCATTTAAAATGTATGCTTGGATCCGGTTACTAATGAATATTCATTATTTGTATATATAACCGAATTAAAATTGTAATATTTTGTCCATTTATTTGCATTATAATATCTTATATAATGGATTAAGTATATATATCATTTGCATTGTTAGATTGAATTTTTTTGATTTTAATAATTTTTGGTAGTTTTTTTTTAATGGAAAGTTTTTAATTTTGAATTGGATATCTCTTAATTTTTGGATGAAAATTTATTTTTTATCAATTACCTTCTTGTATTGTTATTTACACAATGTAAAAGCCAATTGATTTTTAATAAATTAAATGCATAAATAATGATGAAACTTGAATCCACACAAATCGATTATCCAGATTGCTTCCTATTTTTTTTTTATACAAAGTCTCTTTGTACCAAAATCGAGAGTTGGTCGAATAAAAATGATTCCTTACAAGTTAACGAGAAATAAATCCTGATTGTTAAACCATTTGGATCAACGGTAGAAATTAAAAGATAATTGATGTACGTATCTTATTTTAAAAAAATATCTTTTAAAATAGGAAATTTGTTGTTCTTTGGGTTAGAATTTATTGATTAGGGTATAGTTTAATTGTATTCATTAATGAAAAAATATAGATGGTTCAGATTTATTTTTAGTTAACACGAGCATATCATAGAGGTTGGATCAAATAGAAACCAACCATTAGGTGTTAACTTTGATTCATTATAATATTTTGATTAACATATAATTGATGATTCAAATCTAATTTTAAATTATTTGCCAACTTTTTTGGATAAGATGTAAAGAGCAGCGTAATAAATATAGATTATTATATATATATTTTTTTAAATCCTACAGATAATGTTTATGGCTGATGTATCAATATCACATTTTATTTTATTATATTATACTCCCTCCGGCCCACTTTAGTTGACACGTTTTATATTCATATGAGTGTATTATAATAATAAAATGTGTCAAGTAAAGTGGGCCGGAGGGAGTATTATTTTTAATATTTTATATTAAGTAAATATTAAATTAATAAACTAGTCGAAAGTGATAATTAATAATAAATTTGGAGGTAATCACACTATAAGAATATTATGTAAGGGAGATAAATGAATAAAAATAATAAAAGTAGAGATAATCACGTGAAATTATTATTTTTACGAGATTGTGTGTAGTGAGTGGAGTTTAAATCTCACTTGTTTTATTATTTTTAATAGATCTGAGTATATCGTGGAGTGGAAAATTTAAATTGTAAAGATCTTTTGTTAACAAATTAAAATGATAAATTGAATACAAAGAGTATAAAACTAAAATTATAAAACAACATATTAAAATTTGGTTAGGAAACGTTGAGTGTGGAATATAAAAATGGAGCGTTGAAACTCATTTGTGTGTAAACTGGAGAATGGATGAATTTATCAATTAATTTATTACAAGAGGTTGATGCTAGCAGCATATATAAATAATACAGAATGCCCCACCCATGTGAATTCATGTATTTAAGTGTCCGGTGAGGATTAAATGATAGTGAATGCCCATCCATGTGATTCATGCTATAAGTATCCGCTAAGTCCTCAATATTATTGCTCCATAAAATAATAACTAAATCTTATGTGATCACTTTAAATATAATCGAAATAATCGGCCGACGACATTGAGGCCAATAATGCAAGATTGTGAACAGATAGATCTTTGCTACATTTTTACTATATATAGAGGTATAGGGCATGTAGGGAATCATCACCGCTATCTTTCTCTTCCAACTAAGATTGTTAATTGTAAGATTCTTAATTTCAAAGTAGTTGCACTTTGTTACCTCGTCTTTCTTAATTTTTTTTCCAAAACCAACTTGATATGTCATTCATATATGATCATTTGTTTAATTTGATGAAGGAAGGTTTGTTTTGTGTGTCGCTGAAGTGGCAATAAACCATCGGCGCCTAGTCTTGATCGGTTTAAGATTTTGATCGAAAAGGTATATATATAAGTTAGTGATCTATTTAAATCTACATAAAGGTGCATGGATTTTATTAATCCACATCTTCTATATATAGTTCTATTGCATAATATTGTGATATCTCTTATTACACGTGTTAGACAAAATACATCACATAATTAATGGTTTAAAATATAAAATATATTATATATTCAAGCAATGCAGTTATACTCTCTCTAGATAAATCACAACACACACTATTAATTATGTTAAACCATTAAACAATACATGGTCGCATTTCGGATTCTAGACAGTGTGACTGCGACTATTCGGTATTGAAAAATTCAATTAATGTATGTTATTAGATACTACTCTTTGTAGAAAGTAACTAGCTAGGTTACTTAATTAATTTGTGTTTGAGTATGCGTAAACGTAGTGATGATGAGTTTATTTTGAAGATGAACGGAATCGACGTGATGTCATCAAGCTTGGTAGGAATGGCTAACGGCGGTGGGTCCATGTCAGCATTAGACTTAACTCCGTTCGATCTACGCTTACTCTTACTGGATCCTATACAGAGAGGGATTCTCTTCCTAAACCCTCCATCCCAAAAGATCGACGTCCATCGCCTCAAAATCTCACTCTCCCGCACCCTAGACTCGTTCCCTCCCCTCGCCGGCCGTCTCTCCGCCTCCGCCAACGCCGACGACAGCACCACCACTTTCTCCATTGACTGCAGCAATGCTGGTGTCGAGTTCACTCACGCAGTTGCAGCCGGCCTCACCGTCTCCGACATCGTCCAACCAAAGTACATACCGGATATGGTGTCTTCCCTCTTCACTCTCAACGGCATTCCCAATTACGAAGGAGTTTCAAATCCTTTGATCGGAGTGCAAGTCACCGAGCTCGACGACGGCCTCTTCGTAGGCTGCACCGCCAATCACGTAGCCATAGACGGCGTTTCCTTCTGGCATTTCCTCAACTCCTGGTCGGAGATATGCCGCGGTTCCGACACAATATCAAAGCATCCTGTATTCGAACGCGCGTTCCCCACCGCCGTACCTCTCCCTCCCTTGGAGAAGAGCCGGTGGCAAAGCTTCACTCCGCCACCGGTGATTAGGCGTTTCTTCCACTTTAACAAAGAAAGCATCGCTAAACTGAAAGCCAAGGCCAATGCTGAGGCACGCACCGACAAAATATCATCTCTGCAAGCACTCTCCGCTCATCTGTGGAGGAGCTCCATGCGTTGCCGTCGCAGGTACTCGTCGAGCAGCGGCGGAGAAGCTGGGTTCATGATGAGCGTGAGCGCCAGAGCCAGAATCCCACTCCCGGAAGGGTACTTTGGGAATGCAGCGTATGGTGCTAGAACCACCATGAGTGAGGAGGAGCTGTTGCAGGAAGGATTAGGCCACACTGCGTTGAAGATCAACGATTTTGTTGCTTCTCACACTAAGAATTCTCTAGAAAAGTTTGTGGAGGATTGGGTTGAAAACCCTAAAGTGCATGGGAAGGGGAGTTTTTCATTTTTCGTGTCAAGTTCGCCTCGGCACAATGTGTATGGGGTTGACTTTGGATGGGGAAAGCCCATTGCTGTAAGAAGAGGAAACGGCCAGAAAGTAGACGGGATGGTCACCGTTTATCCGGCGCCGGAACCTGGCGGTATTGACGCTGAAGTTTGCTTTGCGCCGGAGGTATTGCGTGCAATGGAAGATGATGCGGAATTCATGGAAGCCATTCATTTCAAGGAAGCCCTATATGTTGCTTAATGAATTTGATATATAAAAATATGTGCATGCTATCCTCTATTGTGTGTTTGTGTGTGCGACTTTCTATTCTTTTGTAAGAATATATAAATCGAATAAATATTTTTTATTTATCGTGTGCACGATCAAAGATTCTCAATTTGTACGCAGGAACCTCTACTTTGGATTTTTAAGAGAAACTACAAGAATATATTTATTCTCAAAGACACAGGAGTAATAGATTCATTTCACTCCAACTGATTCAAAAATCTCACTGGAATATCTTGATTAAAATCCCCATTAGTTTTTGGAAGAAGTGTATAGTATTCTTGCTTATTTGGACTATTCTTGATACATAATAAATAATTCGGACATTACTAGACATGAGACTATATATAGGAAAAGGTTCAATCCTCAAAAAAATAGGATTTGATCGAGAATCAAGGTGGTGGGAAATTTAGACAAAAATATCAAGTGAAAGTTGATCGTTGGTCTTCTTCCTTAAACGATGAATAATACATTACGAGTAAAAATAATAAATTTGGAGATAAATACGCTATAAATTAATATATTATGTAGAAGAGAAAAATAATTAAAAAACTAAATTGATTACAGTTAGGAGTATCGATCAATAATGGTTCTGATAAAAAATCGGTACTGAATCGATACCGGACTAGAAAGCAGTTACCAAATACCAATTTTTCGGTAAAAATATTGGTTACCGATTCTTGATTTTTAAAAAATAACGGTACTCGGCTACCAGACCGTATACCAATTTATAAAATTATATATTGAACAAACTATTTTATATTTTATATTTATTAATAAAATATTTTATGTATTATAAATATTTACAAAATTAAATTTAATACTCCCTCCGTCCACTTACTATAAATGGTAAGTTTCAAGTGTTAACAACATGGGTGGACGGACCAAAATGGAAAAACATTAACTACATTGGTGGACAGAGGGAGTAATATTTAAATCTTATTATTTATTAGTTTAAATTAATATTTTTAAAATTAAAAAAATAATATTTTAAAATTTAAAAAACGGTAACTTTACTAGTTCTACTAGTTAACCATTACCGAATCGGTCGATACCCGTTTAACTAGGGGTGAGCAGAAATAAAAAAATCAAACCGAACCGTTGATATTTGGTCGGTTCGGTTCGGGTTTAAACTATACGGATTTGATTCGTTTTTAATTTTTGAAAATTGATTTTTCTCCAGTTTGGATCGGTTTTTTGTCAAACGGTTCGGTTTTCAATCGAACCAATTGAAATTTATTATATAGTATAAATTAATATATTATAAATTAAAATAAATAAATAGAATACTTAAATCTAAATAGTAGTATTTGTTACAAAATCTTATTAATATAATAATTACTACAAGTTTCAAATTCTAAATAATTAACATAAAACTAAAACATATAATAAAAATGAAAGTAAACAAAGCACATAAAATATGAAAAATATGAATGAGTAAACTTAAAAATCAAAAGTGTTTGAATAAATTAATATTTTTAATGTTTATTTAATGTTGTAAATTATCATATATAAGATTGAATAATTTTTTGTTGAAATAATTTGAGTATCAATTTTCGAGTGCACAGTACAATAAATTTATCATTGAAAAAATTATAATTAGAATTTCGGATAACCAAAAACTGAACCAAAACCGATTCTTATGTTTTGGTTGGATCGGTTTGGTTTTGAGAATAATTTGATCGGATTGGTTTTAATTTCTAAGCAATTTGGTTTATTTGGTTTTACAGTTTTGGTTCGATTTTTAACCGAAGCGAACCATTTCTCACCCCTACACTTAACCAATAAAAAAAGGCAGTTTGGTACCGATTCCTAATAATTGATTTTTTTTTATTTCCGGTTAACCGATACTCGACTGGTTGACAACCATAATTACAATTATAATCATAATACATAATTACATTTATAACTTATAAAATAATACACACATACACACACACACATATATATATATATATATATTTAATAGTCAAATAAGTTGTAGCCATAGTTGAAACAAATTAACAACTAAGATTGGATCCTAGTTAACACCCAAGGAAAATGTTAACATTTGATTAGACTGCTCCCTGCCCGAGGTGAACACAACTTAATGTGCACACGGTTGATGTGACAAGGTTATTGTTTAGTATGTTCCTGTTGTGTCTTTAGTTGTTGTTGTGTCGTGTCTAGTGTTTAAGTGGTTCTTTTTCGTGTCTTTTATTGTTCGTTTTTACGCTGGTTGTGTGTTTTTATATTTTGGATGTAGGACGAGGAAACGAGGGAGATATGGAGCTAGAAATCGTGTGATGTGCGTCACCTATGCAATCTGAGCGAAGCAGGAAGAAAAGAAGAGTGCACGAAGAGGAAAACCGAGCCGAAGGAACGAGAGAGCGAACCAGCGCTCGCTGGGGTGCAGTTTCAGAGTTTTACTGCGAGTAGAGGCCAGCGACCGCTGGTCCTGCAGACTGGGAGCACCAGAGATCCACAGCCAGAGACAGCTGGCTGGCAGTTGAGAGCCGGTTTTTAACTCATTTTGGGCGTCATTTTTCGGGCTCTAACACATTGTACTCGTAGATTTTACTCTCAAAATACATTTTATTGCTTTAGTAGTTAGTTCTTGGTGATCCAAGTGGATTGAAGTATTTTCCAACTTCGATTGTGAAGATTCTTAGTACGTGTTCGATTATGTACTCTTCAATGATTTCTTCTCTTTCAATGGTTGGCTAAATCTCATTCTAGGGTTGATTGTCTACTTCTATACTCGATGCTTTGATTTGATCTTTAATTGGTTATTCGATCCATGCTTAAGGGTTTATGTACTTGATCAACACGTATACTCTAGATATGGAACTAATTGATGAATTACTCTATGTCTCTTTTTGATTAAATAACCAATCCTTGTAATTGGAAACGTATCAAGGAAATTCATGTTGAAATTGGCCTTCTGTTAAGTGTGATTTGAACACGCGAGTGATGATCACTAACTAGTTTAAGAATACAAAAGTTATGGGCTAGTTAAGCTTAGGAGAATCTAATCAAGACATGAAGTTTGATAGAACAAATATCGAGTGTAGATTGTGGTCTGTACCCTAGACTTTAATCTATTTGTTCACCTATTTCTTTACTTCTTTTATTGTTTTCATTAGTTTGATAACCATCTTCACCTGAATTCGATTTAGACTGTTTAGAATTATGCACATTATTATAATACCTATAAACAATAGCCGTGCATAGTTTTTCACGAGATTCGACATTCGGGTCGACTTAACACGTATTACAACTTTAGTTTAATTACTAGAACTTTAGATACGTTTTTGATCGAACAAAATTTGGTGCGGTTGTCGGGGAAAGCTTTGGGCGTATTTGATTCTAAGTGTTATTCATGTTGTGTTGGGTCCCGGGAGAGCAGGTGTGGTGTATGGGGGGGGGGGGGAATACACCACAATCCAACTTGTCGCGTTCGGCTGTTAGAACAGCATGTTGAGATAGCTCGCTGTTTATTCCATAGCAGCTCGCTTGGTGTAGCAGATCGATCTCCTCTAATGTAGAGAGATATCCAGCTGCTCAAGTAAGTTCTCAACACAGAGCGTGAGTAATCTGTCAAGGGGCAGATAGACTGGCAGCTAGCTGGAGCATACCAGACGATCTGTCCAAACACAGATCGTGTGCGGAAGCTGTGTGAAGGTTGTTGGTTGCTCTTACACTTAGAAAATATATTTTGTTTATACCGAGTGTTCTTTAGGAGGTTGATTCAAATGCACAGCTCGCTGTTGGGTAACAGCTCGCTGGTGAAGTGATAAACAAAGAATCAAACTAATGCAATGCAAAATATAAAAGAACACACAATATTTAACGTGGTTCGGGAAACCCCCTACGTCCACGATCGATCAAAGCTAGATCGATGAATCCCTTAACCTTGGATCCCTCGCTTATTTATCCTCGTTGAGTACGAGCCAAAACTCGCTTATTTATTCTCGTTGAGTACGAGATTACAACTCTCTTGTTTAAACTCGTCGAGTACGAGATCTGGGTTCGGTTTTATAATCGTTCTTCCTCCGAGCTTTTAGCTATGGAGGAAACTAGAACTATGGGCTTTGTAGGCTCAAAACAAATGTAAGTTCTAGCGGGTCTATCTTCAGAATAATGGTGATTCTCTCTCTAATTTACAACACTCAAGGATGTATATAATCTATTTCTAGTGTTGAATAAATCAATGGAAAACTGGAGAGAATCTTGTAGCGTTGTAGCTTTTTCTGGGCAATATTATGAACTCACGAACATCATTTCTGAAGAGGGCTTGAAGTATATATAGGCATATTTTGAATTATTGTCGTTGGAAGTCTTTGCAGCTTTTGTAGTAAGCATTAAATGCTCTTTGACCGTTGACTGCTGACTGTACTTCTAGCCGTTGGAGTTTGTCCTACGAGGATGTTGACGTGGCATAGGACAGGTAGCTTATCAATTTAGGTAGATTATAGCTTCCTCCAATTGGGATGAGCAGCTCGCTGTCCATCTTGCTATGCACAGCTAGCTGTCCTTCTTGTTTCTTTGATGTAAACAGCTCGCTGTTCCTTGAGTAGAGTTTCATTACTTATGATATCTTGAAGACTATCTGTTGATGAGAACAGCTAGCTGTTGACCATCTGTTGATTGATCCACTTGCTGTTGGACTTCATTTGCTGTTGCATTCACTTGCTGTTTGTTGAACAGGTGCTCTTCGTTCCTTTTGATATGAACAGCTCGCTGTTCCTTCGTGATATGAGCAGCTCGCTGTACTTTTGCAATCACGAGTTCTAGCTGCTGTTGTCTACGACTTGATTCACTTGCTGTTCAATACATTTGCTGTTGATGCTACGTTGATCACTAGCTGTATTTACCATGAGTACTCGCTGTTAAATACTTGGTCACTAGCTGTTGTGGCCAATATTACTCGCTGTCACATTTTGTTGAGTACTAGCTGCTGTTATCATGAGTACTCGCTGTCAAGCTTGATGAGCACTATCTGTTTGAATTGCTATCTGCTTTAGGTTGCATTGATCTCTTGCTGTTGTAGCCGCTAGCTGTTCCATCATGATATGAGCAGCTCGCTGTTCCTTGATCCTAAGAGCACAGCTCGCTGCAGATTTACTCGCTGTTGATATCTTTGCTAGATCACTCGCTGTTGATAATCCATGAGTACTCGCTGTTCTGTTGAGAAGCAGCTCGCTGCTGATTTACTTGCAGTTGAAGTCTCTAGCTGTCTGAGTGCTTTCTGTTGATTTTACTCACTGTTTGATCCCCTGTATTGATGAGCAGCTCGCTGCTGATTCACTCGCTGCTTTTCACTCGCTTGTTGAAGACATTGTTTGAGCACTCGCTGTTGAAGACATTTCTTGAGCACTCGCTGTTATCTATTCTTTCACATCTCACTCAGCTCGCTGTTGAGACTTCACAGCTCGCTGCAGTCTTGATTTTTATATCGATCTGTCCTTGGTAGTAATTCTGTCATGCTGTGCTATAAATAAGATGCTATAAAAACTAAGTCTAGATGGATCAGGTTAGTCCTATGAACAGATCGTTACCTCGATCTGTTCTCACATTTTGACTTAACCTGCTACACCACACGGTCGATCTTTATAGCACAGATCGTTAATTTAATCTGGCCTTACAGGTTGATCTCCCTTCTATTAGATAGACAAAATAAGATCAAGCTCTATGACACAGGTTGTAAACTCAACCTGATCTTACATGTTAGCTGATCAACTATTGAGAACGCAGATGGTTCCTATGGACAGGATCTGTCTTTCATCGATCTGTCCTTACACTTAACCATCTGTTGAGTCTATCTATTCTAGACAGAAATAAAGCATAAACATCTAAGCATCAATAGACATTAAAGCGTAAGCACAGTTTAATATTATTCATATATCATATGGTTTCGCATCATCAAAACATATAGATAATGATTTCCACAATCATCAAAAAGGTTCCCAACATGTTGTTTGTTATTTTTCTTTTTCTCTTGTTCCATGTTTTCTTTTCGTATCATCTTGTTCGTTCGTTATTGTTCTTTTTTTTGTTTTATTTATTATTTTCTTGTTTCGTGGATATTATGCATGAGTTTTTGTGGTTTTTGTTTTGTAGGTATTCGACTTAGGGAATTATTTGGTTTTCAACCAAAGTAATTCGCATAGGAGATGCCATGTCGAGCTCGAGACATTAAATGAGCAGTTTTTGTTTTATTTCAGTTCTTTAGTCATTTCCTGTTTTCTTTCCTTTTTGAATAAATAAATAACATATTCGTGGCTTTAAATTGCAGATGAGTGCGGAGTCCAACTTCTTCATTCTTCACCAACCGACTACTCGCAGCATCTGGGATCTGGCGTATTGAGTCTAGCTTTTTGTTTCTCATCTTCATTAGGGAAGTTTTCTCTACCTTTACTTTAGTTTGCTACGAGAGCGTAGTAAGATTTAAGTGTGGGGGGGGGGGGGGGGACTTTCTTATGTGTCTTTTTATTTTATTTTTATTTGTTTATGTCTCTCTATCTTAAGTGTTTGTTTGTTCTATGGCTTGTTTGATTGTAGAAATATTTGATGATAGTCGTTTATTAGCATGTTAAGCTTTGGTATGTGGTATGAATGGTGGTAGGACTTAGATTGATTCGATTTTTGATTAGGCTGTGTTGCTTGATTATGTTTGTTTAGTGGGGCATGTTGCTTAGCTAGACAACTTATGCTCAATCATGATTCGGATTATGAGTGATACTCCCTTTTCATTTACGTGTCTTGTTCCCTTATTGTCTAAAAAAAATAAAAAAAAAGAATAAAAACGCTAGAAGGGCGAAATAAGTTGTCAAGTGAAATTTGTGGGCTCTACTCCTCTTATATTTGATAATGAGTATGAGAAACCACATTGGGATATTCGATGAGATCCGTTGAAGTTTATACACAATGATCAATTCCCTTAGATAGTTCTTGCTCGCGTTCTTAACAAAAAAAAAAGAAAAAAAAAGAGATATTTAAGGGAATATGACTTGTTGAGTGCTAGGGAGATGTGAGATGTGTGTATATCGTGATTGCGTACTTGTTAGATGGTTTAGTTAACAGGAAACACTACGAGCTTAATTGATTGACTATGTTTGATTGAGAGTTGAGTCTAGTTTAAGTCCTCCTATAGAAGGTATGAACGGTTGTTGAGGCTTGCGTTGATTTTCTACTCGACTCGAATATGCTTTGTGATTGAATTTTTCTTGAGGACAAGAAAATGGTTAAGTGTGGGGGGTTTGTTTGGTGTGTTTTTATCGTGTTTTTACACAACTTTTCGAGTCTCGTTTCATTGCTTAAGGTTCATTTTATGTTACATTTTGGTTTATTTTTACGCCCGGTCTCCGTAATTGCATGTAGGTTGTTTGGTGTGGAACTTGGCACGAAATAGAGATGTAACGATGAAGTTTGGATAGCATAGGATTAAATTTCATCTCAATAGGAGTCCATAGCCGCAAACGGATCAAAATCGGAGTTCAAACGAGGGAGAACGGGTCGAAACAAAATCACTGCGCGCAGGAGGACAGCAGCTGATAGCCAGCGACCGCCGACCGTTGGATACTCAGCGGTCGCTCGGCGCGATTTTGGGTCGCGGATATTGTTATTTAAATCCCTTTTTTGGGGTATTTTCAATCCCCTTTCATATTTTCCTTCTCTAGAACCCTAGGTACTGCATTCTAGTTTATTTTCTCTGTAATTTTCACTTGGGATGAAGTATTGAGGGCGAGTTTCGCTCTCGATCCGAGACTCAATCGTAGTAAGCATGTTTAATTCTTATTTTGATTGTTTTATGGATTGATTGTCTTCCTCTACCTAGGTTTAGAATTTTTTTTTTAATTATTTATTGATTGCTCTTCGATTCGTGCTTATTGATTAAACTCGTGTTTGTTTAATTGAAACGCTTAATCACCGTTTTGATTTATCGTTTATTGGTTGAGATCGAGAGATAATTCCAATATAGATATAGGGTTAAATCAAACAATTATTCCAAATCGGAAATGTATGAATCATATTTGTGGTTGTTATTGATTTTCCTATTGTGTAATTCAAATATGTAGGTTAGAATTACAGCTTAATTGTCAAATATGAAAGTTAGTAATTAAGAAACTTTAGAAAGTTATGATTGCCGTCTAATTATGGATACATAAGTGACTAATTAGACTAACTTTTAGGAAGTCCTTGATGAACAAACAATATCATGAGTAGATGAGCATGATTTGATTAATTGTAGGTGTTCTGAACTATAGGCCCTTCAATCCCGAATCCGCCTTTTAATTATGTTTATTGTTTTCGTTTTATTTCTTGTTCCTCCCGTTTATCTTGGTTAGAGTGTTTATGATTTCCCTTTCTTGTTTTAATAACACTTAGGATTAGAGTTGCCCTGTTAAGCTTTCCATCGAGATTCGATCGGGGTTAGCTTGCCACGAGCAATCGACCTCATATTATTTGCGAGAACCTAGATTGTACACAATTTAGGTCAAACAAATTTCTTCAATTGTTTTGTTTGTGTTGTTTTGTGTTTAGTGATTGTGTATTTGTTTTTTTCGTTTTGTTAGGAGTTTTCAACTGCAAGTTGCGTTTGACGTCTCTTTTTGTGGTGTTAGGTAGTGTATGCACGGACGCCGAAGTCTGAATAGACGATTGGCACCCGTGTTGGACAACGTGCGGTTACAAATGGTCAACTTGGAAGAGGAGGTTGAAAATGGTCAAGTCTTGGAATTGGAATACCAGTCTGATCATTAGGGGAGCACACCTCTACAGGATTCTAATAACGACTGGAGTGATACTAGTTCACATACAATGATGGCAGCTCGTCAGATGAGAGATCTTGCTCGGCCAGTGATACGAGCCGCGGCATCACCCATTGTGTTGGGACAAGCAGCTTGGAACTATGAGCTCAAGAACATCCATTTCAACCAGCTTCCTTCCTTCTACGGCATGCCGGCGGAGGATGCATTGAACTTCATCCGGGAGTTCTATGCTATCATTCAAACCTTCCCCCTAGGAGGTTTAACCGAAGATCAGTTGAAGATGATGTGCTTCCCATATACACTTAAGGACCGAGCTAAGACATGGTTCATGTCTTTAGCTCCCATTTCACTTCAAAATTGGAATCAAGTGTCCAAAAGATTCATGTCAAAGTGGTACCCAAATCAAAAGACGCAAGAGGTGAGGTCACAACTGGTGACTTTCACGCAATTGGAAGGTGAGCCTCTTCACGAGGCTTGGGAGAGATTCAAGTCCCTTCAGATGCAGTGTCCTCATCATAATCTATCTACGGAGTTGCTCAACCAATTCTTCTATGAGAGCCTCCATCAAAATTTCCAATACATGGTGGATAATGCAGCAGGAGGTGTTATTGGGAACCGGACGGCTGAAGAGCTCACATAAATCTTTGATAACATGACTATGAACTCACAGAAAATGAGCTACAGAGGTCCAAAGAAGAAGGTTAATGAAGCATCTTCGAGTAACAACATGATGAGGCAATTGTCAGAACTAACGAGGCAGGTGCAAGCTATCCAAACTGCGAATGAGCAACCGAGAAGGAGTGCATGCAATGGAATATGTGGAATCTGTGGAGAATTTGGCCATGGGGCCAATGTCTGCACTGGTGCATACGAGCCACATAGGGAGCATGAGGAGCAAGTGAATGCTCTACAAAACTTCCAACAAAGCTCGAAGTTTGATCCATACTCTAACACTTACAATCCAAGGTATCAGTGTCATCCAAACTTCTCGTGGAGGCCACAAGCACCGCAAGGGCAGCAAATGTCACCTCAACAAGGGTTCCAGCAATTCCAACAACCGCAACAACATTTTTCACAGCCACAGCAGCACCAAGTTCCACCTCAAGGCCCTCCCAAATCATCGGTGGATGATAGTTTGAACAAGTTTATTCAAGCAAGTCATCAGAGGTTTGAGACGGTGGAAGCTTCTATGAAGAGGATTGAGACCTAAGTCAAGCAGCTAGCTGGAACAATTGGAGAGCTTGTCCAAATGAACAAAAAGGACAAGCTTCCAAGTCAAGCCAAACAAGCTCAGGCAGTGACAGTGCTGAGGAGTGGAAAGATTATGGACAACAAGGTTCAAATGTCGGATGAGAAGGAAGATGAGAGCACTCCAGTAACTCCTCCTGAAGAGGAGATCATCGTATTAGCCCCTTCTGAAGAGAAGAGGAAAGAAGGAGAGTTACATAAGGCCACTAATCCTTATAAACCTCCTATTCCTTTTCCGGAGAGATTAAGAAATGAGAAACAAGATCAACAGTTCTTGAATTTCTATAAGATGCTCTCGAAGGTTACTGTTAACCTTCCTCTCCTAGATGTAATCCGTAATATTCCAGCATATGTTAAGTTCTTCAACCAACTTGTATCCAAGAAGAGGCGATTTGTTGACGACGAGAAGATCGTGGTTTCAGAAGTAGCAAGTGCAGTGTTGAAGCATCAACTTCCACCAAAGCAGACGGATCCAGGTAGTTTTGTGATCAAAATCTCACTTGGTAATGGTAAGTCTGTTTCTGGCATGTTAGACTTAGGGGCTGGTATAAATTTGATGTCTTATTCTATATTCTTGAGATTAGGATTAGGTAACTTAAGCCTACTAGGATGTCTTTACAGCTTGCAGACAGATCAATTAGGTACCCAAAAGGAATCATAGAAGATATCCTGGTTAGGGTAGGAGATCTTATAGTACCTGTTGATTTTGTTGTTCTTGATGTTGGTGAGTTACATGAGTCTGGAAATGAACACACTGTTCTTCTAGGAAGGCCTTTTATGGCAACCACTAACACACTTATAGATGTTAAAAATGGAAAATTTCAAATGACTGTGTTAGGTGAAATTATTTTCTTGTCTGTCAGGGAAATATCCCTCATCCTATACAAAATTTATCTGATACCTATTATTTCATTGATGCTATTGATACCTTGGTCGAGAAGGTATTTTTGCAGGATTCTGATGATGATGAGATAGCAGACAGTCGAGAAGATGACCTATTCCTCGACTCAAGTATGGGGGTGATGGAGGTCGTAAAAGGTGAAGAGGTGAAAGAGCCATTGAGCAACCCGGTAGAACTCAAGGAGCTTCCTAAGCACCTTAAGTACGTCTTTTGGGAGGATGGAGAAGCGAAATCAGTGATCATTTTCGTTGAGTTGACTAAGGAGCAAGAAGAGGAGTTCGTGGGTGTTTTGAAGGAGAACAAGAAGGCTTTTGGTTGGAGCCTTTCGGACATCAAAGGGATTAGTCCATCAACGTGTATGCACAAAATTGTTCTTGAAGAGGGAGCAAAGTCATTCAGAGATGGCCAACGGAGATTGAACCCTAACCTGATGGAGATGGTAAAAAAGGAAATCCTTAAGCTTCTTGCTGAAGGATTGATCTATCTGGTGGCTGAGAGTGAATGGGTGAGCTATGTTCATGTTCTACCAAAGAAAGGTGGCATCACGGTGACGACCAATGAGAAGGGAGAAATGGTGTCAACTAAGCTTACTACTGGTTGGCGAATGTGCATCGACTACAGAAAACTAAATGCGGCTACCCGCAAGGACCATTTTCCCTTACCCTTTATTGATCAAATGCTTGACAAACTAGCTGGACATGAATTCTATTATTTTCTTGATGGTTTGTCTGGATATTATCAGGTGGCGATAGGTCCGGAGGATCAAGCAAAGACAACCTTCACTAGCCCCTTCGACACTTATGCTTATAGGAGAATGTCCTTCGGCTTGTGTAATGCTCCAGGAACCTTTCAAAGGTGCATGCTCTCAATTTTCTCTGAAATGATTGGTGATTTCATTGAAGTATTCATGGATGACTTCTCTGTCTTTGGTAATTCATTTCATGATTGCTTGAAGAAAATTGACCTTGTGTTAAAGAGATGCATTGAAAGTAACCTTACTCTTAGCTGGGGAAAGAGTCACTTTATGGTTACTAATGACATTGTTTTAGGTCATGTCATCTCTAGTAAGGGAATAGCCGTTGATAAGGCTAAGATTGACGTCATTGAAACCTTACCCCCACCTGTGAATGTTAAAGGGGTAAGAAGTTTTCTTAGGCATGCGGGGTTTTATAGGAGGTTTATTAAGGATTTCTCCAAGATAAGCCAACCTTTGTGTCCTTTACTTGCTCAAGATGTTCCGTTCGTGTTTGATGACGAGTGCAAGCATGCTTTCAATACTTTGAAAGAAAAACTCATATATGCTCCTATTGTTGTGTCTCCTGATTGGTCAAAGCCGTTTGAGATAATGTGTGATGCTTCTGACCTTGTTGTAGGAGTTGTTCTAGGGCAACGTGTGGACAACATGCTACGTGTAATTTACTATGCTAGTTTAACCTTAAATGATGCACAATTTAATTACACTTCTACTGAAAAAGAGATGCTTGCAGTAGTATTTTCCTTGGATAAGTTTAGGTCCTACATCATAGGATCGAAAGTGATTGTACATAGTGACCATGTAGTACTGAGGTACCTGCTTACCAAATCTCAAACTAAGCATAAGTTGATTAGGTGGATTCTATTGCTTCAAGAATTCAATTTAGAAATCAAAGACATGAAGGGTAGTGAAAATCCTGTAGCTGATCACCTCTCTAGGCTAGAGAATAAGGATTTTTTAATTGTTTTTAAGCATGATGAAATTCATGATTCTTTTTCCTATGAGAACATGTTTGAAGTATCATATTTTCCTTGGTATGCCAACATCGTAAATTACCTTGTTGCTGATAAGATATGTGATGATCTAACTTTCCAGGAGAAAACAAGGTTTTTGAGATTGTGCAGGTATTACTATTGGAAGATCCATACCTTTTCCGTCTAGGAAAAGACGAGGTGATCCAGAGGTGTGTCCCGGAGAGTGAGCAAGCGAGTGTCACTACTAGAAAAATGAGCATAGATGACCGATCATAGATGACATTTTTTGAAAAAAAATGTCATCTATGAGCGGTTTTTTTGCATAGATGACATTTTGAAAAAAAAAATGTGATGTATGAAGTGTCAGGAAAAATATAGATGACATTTTGTTAAATAATGTCATGGTATAGTGTCATCTATCTATTGCTTAGATGACAATATCATTGAAATGTTATCTATGTGTGTGTTTTAATTTAATATACATGACACTTTATTAAAAAATGTGATGTATATTAGTGTTTTTTGTAAAAATTGTTGATGTACTCATATATTTTATTCACTAAAGACTTACAATCACACGCCAAGTGGTTTGGGCCCCGCCCGCCTCACTGCTTCTTCCACCACCACCTCTCAGCTAATCTCTCTCTCTCTCTCTCTCTCTCCATACCTACGAATTTCGCACTCTACCATTTACCAGCTCTTCGCAATGTCCAACGTCGTTGATCGAATCTCTACCACCTGTTAGTTAATCTGCATTTTTCAATTTCTTCTCGTTTTTTACTGATTTTATTTTCTCGATTTGTCTGAAGTAAATTCATGTTCTATGCAGTGGTAAATCTTATTTACATATTTTTAGCTTTTGTTTTGGTTTGGGTTAGGACTTGAAGAAGATTGGAGTCTGAATTCTGGTGTTTGCGGTTGAGATAATGTAGTTTAAAGTTTGATCCGTAGAGAATCTTGTTTCTGTCGTTTGATTTTCGTGTTCGGTATAACTAGGTTACATGGACATGGAGATCAGGTTTAACTATAAATTTAATTTCTTAAATAGTTGGATATCCATGTATTTTGTCTTTGTAGTCTAAAAAGTGAAACTCTGATGTTGTTCTTTTTTTAAGATTGATAACATATCATTTAGTTTTCTATGAAACACTAAAGCTGTAGAAAACTTTCGATAAAAATGATAGAGGGAGTCTTTGTCAACTTTTTGAGAATGGTTGTGGATGCTTTGTCTTGTGTTTGAATACTACACCCATTGGTATTTCTTACTGATGCACGTGCTTGAGTTATGAAATTCAATGGTATTATGCCTATTTACTTGTTTATGCAGTCTGCAGATCTAATCAGCGGATCTCTAGCATGTTCTTTTGTATTCTGCATGATGTCAAACAATTGATTAATTCCAATTTAATAATATACTTTTCTATTAATGTTAAAATACAATGTGTTTTCTACATATTAAGATTTAGAAGATTGGCTGTGGATGTGACTTAGTTTAGAAGGTTCAGGTTGTTCTCTTTCTTTTGAGGTAGGACTATATTCATGCTTAAGGATTAATTCATTTAGTTTATCTAGTAGAGATGGAAGTTTTAATTCTTGAAATGCTTTTTCATCTTGACGTCTTAGTAGTTTTTCCATCATTTAATGACCTTTATCGAATTAATTTTGCTCTATGGCATTTTGCTTCTTTATGTTTTGTAAAATGCCACTACTTGTAGTAAGCACAAGGATATGTTCAAGGTTTTTGAAATTGAAAACCTTCATTTTGTATGGTCAGGTTGCTGTAAGGATGGTGAGCACAAACACAGATCAGATCCTGAGGACTCGGAAGAAAATAAGAAATCTGGAATTCTAAGAAAAGCAAAAAATGTATCTACCAAATTCAGGAGTTCTATAAGAAATAAGATCAAAAGGAGAAATGATACTGAAACTTGTAGAATTGAAGATATTCATGAAATCCAGGATCAGAATGCTGTTGATGCTTTTCGGCAAGCACTGGTCATAGATAGTTTACTTCCTGCGAGATTTGATGATTATCACATTATGCTGAGGTACTAACTAATCTTTTACCCCCCATCATTCGGAACACTTATATATCTCATTCTATCATGAATAAGCTTGAAATGAAGAGTAGATTAAAATAAATACTGTCAGAAAATTCTGATTCATCAACTTCACATCATATTGGATCCAATAACCTATTTCTATTTATACATTTCTGTTTGATGAACCTATGCATATTGATAACAAACAAGCAGGTGATCACTTTGAACTGCATTTTATTTATCATTTTCTAATTTATATATATTCCTTTCATTTTCTTATTTACTTTCTCTAGATTTCAGCATGGATTCTCGGACAGGTTGGTTTCTAGTCTTTATCAACTTTGTTCTCTGGTTCTTGACCGATACTTTATTTTCATGAATGTTGTTTAAGTTTTTAGATCTTTCTCAAATTTTGTGCTAGTTCTGCTATTTTTATGTTTATGAAATTAAGAAAAAAAGATCTGCTTACTTCCAGATCTTCTCAAGAGTTCCATAATCTAATATTAGTTTTAGCACTAATTTCTTAGTGTTCTATTTTATTAACTCTCTATGCTCTCTTAATAACTTTTCCCTCAGGACTTTAACTTCAAAGAGTTAAAAGAGGTTCAACAATATTATCCTCATGGTTACCATGGAGTTGACAAGGATGGGCGACCTGTATACATAGAGAGGTTAGGAAAGATTAATGTTGATATGCTACTGCAGATCATGAATGTTAACAGATTTGTGAAATACCAAGTCCAGGACTAGAGATGGCAATTGACCCGCGGATACCCGAAACACGCGGGTATCCGCCCAATTATTCGCGGGTTTGGTGGGCATTTCGTACCCGCGGGTACGTTCGTGGTTGAAAACTAGTACCCATTTAGTTCGCGGGTACGAAAATGGTTTGACAATACCCGTACCCGCGAAACCCGTTTACCCGCGAAAATACCCGCGAATTACCCGCGAAGCCTACCCACGAACCCGCGAAACCTACCCATCTAATAACTTATTTTATTATTTTATTATTTTATTTCTAAATTAGAATTAGAAAAAAACCCTAATTATGGATTTGTTGTGATATGTTATGTATTTATTGTGATATGTTTGATTTAAAGAATGGAAGCACTGTTTTCATATTTTTTGATATATTTGGTTTCGCGGGTCGCGGGTGGCGGATCTCTTCATTTCGCGGGTTCGCGGGTAGTACGCGGGTGGCGGGTGGCGGATACCCGATGGATGGCGGGATAGCGGGTATCCGCCAAACCGCGGGTACCCGCGGGTCGCGGGTATGGTGGGGATCTCATACCCGCGGGTACGTTCGTGGTTGAAAACTAGTACCCGTTTAGTTCGCGGGTACGGAAATGGTTTGGCCATATCCGCGCCCGCCCGACCCGATTGCCATCCCTATCCAGGACTATTGAAGGATTGGTACTTACTTTGATATTGGTTCACTTTGAGAGGACTATTGCTTTTCAATTTATGTAAAGAGATTTTATATGCTCATTTCAGCTCTCCGTTCTCTTCAGGGTCTAACAAGTCTGACTGGCCCTGTTATAGAATTTATTAAAGTGGTTCAGAAGGTTATTATCCTGAAGTATGTACCCATACTAATACTTGCTATGTAATTACTAAGACTATATAATCCACATAAAATGATATATTAGATTCTCAACAGATGTTCTTATACTGTATTGCAGACACTTTACCAAATGTTTATTATCAATGCTGGCCCTGGCTTTAGGATGCTATGGAATGTGATAAAACCTTTACTTGATCCTGACACGACTTCAAAAATTGAGGTAACCCCAGCTGACATCTCCCTGTCTCTCTATACATGTGTGTGTCTGTGTATTCATGTGTGATGCTGCTAATATGTAAAATGATGGTTTCTAAACTTTTCAGGTGCTTGGCAAAAATTACCAGAGCAAGTTGCTTGAAGTTATTGATAAAAGGTGACTATCACCAAAAATATTGTGACTCGTTGTCGTATAGTAATCTTGGAACTTATAGAATCATTTTGTTATTAGTGAATTACCAGATTTCCTTGGAGGTTGTTGTACCTGTGCAATCGAAGGGGGCTATTTGAGGTCGGATAAAGGACCATGGAAAGACCAAAATATTTTGAAGGTGAAAAGTTGGCAAAACAGTTTTAAGCATTTTTCGTCATTCAATTTCTTGTATTTTTTTTAATGTTGAGATTTTTCCTTGTGCAGATAACACCAAATACAGAAGTGCATCTTGTGAACACAGCATCAATCTCAGATAATGATGGACCTTAGTTGTCATTGTGAAGGTACGTCATTAGTCATGTTGTGTAAACTGATGACGAGGTTCGTGAGCATTGGGCGACCATTGTGATCAATGAGGTTAATTAGTAAAATAACTCATTCAATTTTATTTCTAAGTACTTTTCACATATTTAACTAAAAAAAAGTCTCACTCTAGCTCGATTTTCTTGTAAATTGACATGTGAAGTGACATTGCTTTGATCGATGAAGAAGTTTGGTGATTTTGGGCATGGTGATTCAAACTTCTACTGCTTTGGGTCTGTGTACTAGTTTAAGTTACATTAGTTAAGGTGGATTGAAATATTAACCCAAACTTGTTAGTATTTTGTCATTGTTATTTTTATTTTCGTGTACGAAGTTGAATATTAGACAATTAATGCATATAAATATTTTTAGTGCGTGTATGAATTCTCTATTTAGCATTATTTTATTTTGTAAAATATATTGATGAAACCAAAATTATTAAATACAGGTTAATTAATGAAAAAATACGAAAATGGTTAAATTTATCAGATTATAGATGACATTAAATTAATGTCATCTTATGAATTATAGATGACATTCTGAAAAAGTCATGTATTGCACTTAAATGTGTCAACTTCTCGCTTATAAATGACATTTTTTTTAATATAGATGACATTATATTGTGTCATGTATTATAAAATAGATGACATTATTTTCGTGTCATCGTTTAATAAAATAATGTCATCTATGAGCGCATACATCACCTGTTTTCAGTGTCATCTATGAGCGACGAATAGATGAGACAAGCATATTTGACAGTTTTTTACCCTCATACATCACTCTGATTTAATGTCATCTATGAGCATTTTTCTAGTAGTGTGTCCTTTCATTCTGTCATGCAGCTGAGTGTGGAGGACATTTCGGAGGCCGAAAGCCCGCCTTTAAGGTTCTTCAATCTGGTTTGTACTGGCCTAGTCTGTTTAAAGATGCTCATACTTTTTATGCTTCATGTGATAGATGCCAAAGAGTAGGGAATATAGGCCGTAGGAATGAAATGCCCCTAGTTAATAATCTTGTGGTGGAGATTTTTGACGTATGGGGGATTGATTTCATAGGGTCATTTCCTAGCTCTCACGGTTATTCGTATATTCTTCTTGCTGTTGATTACGTGTCCAAGTGGGTGGAGGCTATCCCACGAGGACTTGCGATGCTAATGTCGTGTTAAGGTTTGTGCAGGAGAACATTCTTAATAGGTTTGGATTTCCAAAAGCGATTATTAGCGATGGCGGGAAACACTTTTGTAATAAGCTTTTCGAGAAGCTTATGAAGAAGAATGACATCAAGCATAAAGTACCCTCAGACGGTTATTCGTATCACCCTCAGACGTTATGTTATCTAAAACTATAGGGTTCAAAATAACCCTAAAACTTTATTCCAATATATATAGATGGTCCATTTAGAAGATACATAATCTTAATAAGTACCTACATTATTAATAGTAATGTTCATAAAATAATACTATTTTTGTCCTGTTATTGTTGTCCTATTTTGACCGAAAAATTGTCACAATTTTGGTTAAAGAATTAAATAGCGGAACATTATGCCATCTAAAACTATACGGTTCAAAATAACCCTTAAACTTTATTCAAATATATATAGATGGTCCATTTACAAGATACATAATCTTAATAAGTACCTACGTATATTAATAGTA
Source organism: Leonotis leonurus (assembly GCA_026898415.1). NCBI lineage: Eukaryota > Viridiplantae > Streptophyta > Magnoliopsida > Lamiales > Lamiaceae > Leonotis > Leonotis leonurus. Next base: position 1,359,453 of record JAPKLX010000054.1, read on the forward strand.
ATGTTCATAAAATAACAGTCTTTTTATCCCGTTACTATTGTCCAATTTTGACCAAAGAGTTGTTACGGTTTTGGTTAAAGTAAGATAAAATAACGGGAAGGCAGTATTATTTATAACAAATTGTAACTATTTAAGAATTGTTTTACACCAAAATGTTAAGAAATATTTGGTTTATTGAGGACGCTAACGATTATTTGTTAATACGTGTGGATTTTTAGTGTTTAAAATGATTGGTTGTTTCAATAGATTTGATCCATACGCACGTAGTGAGCGTAGGTTCGGTTCTCCCGCGAGTTTTAACTGCCGAAATCATAGTACTACCCGTTGTGCTCCTCAATCCTTCTCCTTAGCCTTCTTTGACTCTCTCTCTCGTCATCCCCCTCTCCCTCTCCCTCTCCCTCTCCCTCTCCCTCTCCCACACATTCTTCCTTATATCATTTTCTTCTCCTTCTTCCCCTGTGTTCCTCTTTATTATTCTTCTTTTTTGTCTCCTGCAATAATTTAAACCATTCACAAATATCATATGTCTATTCATCGCCTGATCTGGAAATCCCATTTTTAGGTCAATTTCCACTTGCATTTTTTGCATATCTGTTACCCTAATGCCACCATTTCAAAATGGGGTTTTAATATTTCCATTGTGGGACTGTCTCACACTTCTCCCTCTCTTAGCTACGGCCTCTGCATTCAGTTTTTCTTTACTTTCTATCTCATATGTTTAATCCCTTATTTGTGGAAATACAGGATTGTTGTTGGATTTGTATCTGCAACTTTGCACATGTTTGTAGGATTCTTCATCAAGGTTTGTTATAAATTATAAAATGATTCCTTCTCGTTTATCTCATTCCAGCTTTCGTGTTTCAAACATGTGATTTGTGAGTCTTAAAATAGTGATTGTGGGTTGTGAATTTGTAGGATGGGAAGGGTAAAACTGAAGATACAGAGATTGGAGACCCTCAACAGCCGACAGGTTACATATGGAAAACGAAGGGCTGGAATCTTGAAAAAAGCCCAAGAAATTTCAGTTTTATGTGACATTCCCATTGTACTTATTATGTTTTCTCCATCGGGGAAGCCATCCATATTCTGCGGAGAACGGAGGTAATTATCGAGCATCTACTTTGGACTTTTCTTGGATTTGTGGTTATGTTTATTCCTCCTTGTCCTAATTTGATGAGCAACAAGCTAGACATGGTGGTCATATTCTTGTTGACAATACATATGTTTGATTATTTATTGCAGTTTTGGCAGCTTAATATGTATTATGTGACTGAATATGGTCGTTCTATAGAGTCAAATTTTGATGCTTTTATATATATGCCCTCTCAATTGATGTGGCATTTGAGCCGATGTGGTAATAACTGGATGTACTATTATCATTTTAGACAAGTAGGAACCTGCTTTTTTCGTGTCCATTTCATAAAACTGGTTTCACCACGACCGTTTCATGATTAATCTTCCTTTTCGTTGCAGCAACATTGATGAAATGATAGCAAAATACGCTCAACTTACACCAAAAGAAAGGGCAAAGAGGTGATGATAATTATATACATGGTTATGTTTAATCTATTTAAGTGATATCATTATAACTTCGTCTCGTTTCCTTCCCTTTTGTGGAATTTGAACAGGAGATTGGAAAGTCTTGAAGTGAGTACAATATGAACTACGTTACTTTAGCTTTATACTGCTCTTTTAAATGCAACGTTAGGTTGATCCCTTTGAATAAATGATATGATAGACCCTGAAAAGAAACTTCAAGAAGCTCGACCAAGATGTTGATATAGAAGAGTTCCTTGATGCAAGGTAAACTATTTACTCCTTCTCGACAATTCTAATCACTTATATCCTATGCAATTTCTGACTATGATTTTTATCTTTGGATTTTTTTGTTTGGCAGTACTCCGTCAATTGAGGTATTCTCGCTATCCACCTGTGATTTAAACATGCAATTATTTGAGCAAACTCTTAAAATGCTAAATGTGTGTTCCACTTCTTGATAGGAAATGCAAAACCGAGTGAGGACTCTTCAAGCTCAAGTTTCTGAAGTGAAGAAAAGAGTAAGGTAAAATCTTAGAACTTTTGGTCCATATAACTAAGAGCTGATGCATCTCATCTTGATAAATCATGATTTCCGTTCCATGTTTTAAGCTGAATAACTTATACTGTTTGTAGTAGTATAGTCAGGTAAGGTGTGTGCATCTCTTTGCTATGATTAACTATCGAATGGTACAATTTTATTATTACTTATTACGGAGTGATTGAGTTTTTAAGATTTCTTAATTGTGGTACTGATAACGGGTTAGCTCTAGATCTTCACTGAATTGCTTTAGATATATGAATTGTTTGCTTTATCTACAGCTGGTGGACTAATCCAGATAAAACTGAAGACATCGAGCACCTTAATCAGATGGAAAATTCTCTACGGGAAACACTGAACAGGACTCAAATAAATAAGGTACCTTCTTGCTTTTGTTATTGATATATTCAGGAATTTCGAATCTCTGTTCCTCGAGTAATGATAAGCCTCAATATAGTTAGTTAAGTATTGAATCTTGTTTTAAACTAGCCATCTGCCATTTATGTCTTTTCCGAGTCATTTCAGTGAGTTCATGCTACATGCATTTGTCGCAGTGTATGTAGGCCAAAAGTTATGTTGAGCTACATAAATAAATTGTTCTTGATTGCATAATGCAGGCTAAGAGTGACGAATATAAGTTAAACTGATAATATATTTTCCTTTCACCAGGAAAAGTTTTTGAAGGACCCACTTATTCAGTTCGACTGTACAAGTGGGGTAATGATGCAATCCAGTAGTTGATATTTCTGTGGCTCCCTCTTCTTTTTTTCTTTTTATGTAGTTTGTCATGCGTAATATAGGTGTGTGAGGAGTTTGGTAGAGTTTACGAGCAAGAAATTCCGAAACCACAATTTCCAAGCAGTATGCACTTTCCCTTAGGGACAACCAGTGATGAGGAGTGCGCAAACCAGTCATGGCTTCAAGGTGGTGAGGGTCAACACATGATACTACAAAGTGAACCGCAGTTCTTGCCGAGTCGGTAAGGGTGGTGATCTTTCATTGTTTTCTTTTGATGATCTCATATGGGCTGAAGTTTTTGTGCTTTTGTCTACAGAGATATGGAATGCTCAAGAAATCCATCTTTTCCGAACTGCTCTGATTACTTCCCAGATGTGAAAGAGGAGGATCTTGAGAACTCAAGACAGCTGAAGAGTGAAAGACTAGACGGGTTGACCATCGATGATTACACATATTCTGCTCACTTGAGACTTCCCCTTAGTGATCAGTACCCATTCAATTCGTATGGAAATTTAAGTTTCCCAGATTTGATGGAACCTGGAAAGGAAGCAAATTTTCAACTGAGTAGCTTGGATTACCAGATAAACGGGAATTTCGAACTTCCACGATCCGTTTGCAACAATTTCCCATCCAGTTTGGTTCCTACAGCTGGTTCGTGTGCTATTACCATGCTGAACGATAACTCTTATCCTCAGGTGAGCATTTATCAATTTATGGCACTTTCATATTGAATTTCAAGTTCTGATTCAGTTCCTCGTTTAATCTAAGATTGCAATCTCCGGTCTAATGTTGTGCAAATTATATGTGGTTTTTGCAGCCACCGAATTAATCTGGTGACTTGGTGGAAGTCTGGTTCGTTCTGAGCTAGCTGTGTAGCCGAATCCAGCAATGGATATAGAATTCGTTTTACTAAGAAAAGAAACATTTGTAGGAAACATTATTGTGTTTGGCTAAAAGGAAAATGTACGTTCCAAAGTTATATTTTTATCTTGGAGAAATTGATCATCATCACTTAGAATGATCTGCATGTACTGTATTGATGATAAACTCCCAAGTCTGGTTTCTCTGTACATTAACACGTCTTACAGAATACAACTCAAATTTCATACAAAAAGCCATACATATCCTTAGTTTATGCAAAGTCTTTGAGTTCAGCCCTTGAATGTCTGAATAATTGTGTTGTGCCATGGGTCCGAAAGGTGCTGCAACAGGTTGTCGAACGGCCCCTTTCCGGTCACGTTGTGCTGAATAACGAACCCCAGGAAGGCCAGCATCGCCAGTCTCCCTGCACAACAATTGAACAATCTTGAGAATTAATTATTCCTACATACACACACATACTACTGAAAATGAGTTGTGGATCCATATTTTATATTACCGTTGGCGATTTCCTTCTCCTTGGCCTCGAGAGTGGGGGCGAAGTTGAGGGGGTTGAAGATGCCGCCGGGGTAGCCCACTTGGCCAGGTGGCAAGCTGTACTGCTTGAAAATGGGGTCTTGGTTGACACTTCCGGGGTTCTTGATGTCCTGCCACCTCCTGATCTCCACGTAGTGGAAGAGGATGAACTCGATCACGAACAGCGTCGACGACGAAGCAAAGTAGTCGCTTTTTCCGGCGTCGTACCACTTGGGAACGTTGATGATGCCGATGGAAGAAAACACTTCCGGCAGCAGCATACCGGCCACCCCCAGCATCGCCCACCGCCCGTTCACTAGCTCCGCCTGCACGAACCATTTGAGGTTTTCCGGATCCTCCGCCAATCCCAACGGGTCGAACCCGTTATCTCCCGGGAGACTGCAACTTGCAACTCCCAACTCTTACTTGGTTTTTAAATTAAAATACGCAGAAAACAAAAAATGTGATGAGATTAAAAGGCATAGGACGCACCTGCCATCAAGATAGGTAGGAGAGGCGAGGCCCGGTAGCCATTCACCTTTCTTGGCTTCAACTTTGAATGATTTGTAGGAAGAAACCGCCTGCTTAACCGACACTACCCGGTTCAGCCTTCCGGGTGAACCCGTCAAGAACCGGGTTCTCGACGCGCACGGCCCGAATACGGCGGCGGAGGCTTGCGTGCTGACGGTGGCCATCTCTGCCGATAGGAGATGAATTTTTTGGTGAATAATCATTTAAGTAAAGCGGGATAGAATCTTTTTCAGTGGTGCAATTGTGGTGATGGATCGAGATTGAAAGGCGGCCGTTGATTTCGTTGATTTTTTGGCACCGGATGGCTCAGATTGCGATGGGAATCCATTGCTCTTATCCTTATCTTACTTGGCATATCCACAAATCTATTTCTTTGCAGCTGTTGGCCTTCTCAGATCACGAGGGGCCCATTTTGTTGCCACCTAAGTTTATTGACACCATATCTAGCGCAAATACCTTGCCTATGTGAAATTTCCATTGACCCAATAGCTTCTTGACACTTGTTTCTGTATATTATACATTGATTTAAAGATTTAGAGACAGCTCGATGTTAGGTCATTTTGAATACTTTCCACCAAATTTTAAATATTTGTTCATCTTTAATTTATTAATTCAAACTCAAATTCAAAAAATATGTATCTTTTATATATTCTTCCTCGTTTATTTTAAATAAACATCTATGTTTTTTAATATTACGTATTAAATCAATTCAACTTTTTAACTAATAATTTAATTATTTATTAAATAAAATCACTGAATAGCAAATATAAAGAAGAGCACATCAAAAGTAAAGAAATAAAATTATAAGTAAAAAACACACACCATTTATAGTAGTTTGTATAGTAGTTTGCCGACCGTAGTTTGTATAGTAGTTTGTCGACCGTGTGTAAACTATGTCCATTTTCAAAATAGAGAAATTTGTATCTACCGCATAAATACAAAAAATAGAAATTTATATAAAAATACCTACAGTTTTTCACAAATAATATCAACCTAGCAAATAAGGGTATATATGAGTCGAGCTGAGCCAAATACCTACAGGCTCAAGCTCAGCTCATTAAGATTTAGATGGGCTCGAGCTCGGCTCGTAATTTTTATATGGAGCTTGAGTTCGGTTCAAACTAGGCTCGTAATTTTTATATGGAGCTCGAGTTCGCTCGGTATGTATTAGTTAACTAGTTGTCTAACTTATTTTATAGATATTATAAATTATTTCTTTTATACAATATTTGTAATACTTCTTTTATACATATAATATACATAAATATATATAATTATGTTAGAAAGTTAAATATATATATATATTATAAATTATTTCTTTTATACATGCATTAAGGTATGATATTAAGCTCAAGTCTATTGGTAGTATACGGCTCGTCTCGGCTCGTGTACACCCTTACTTGTAGGTGTTGTTATCCAATTTATTTTGTATTAAAAATTATTTCTTTTATACATTTGTAATACTCCATAATGTAAATGAATATACATATTAAGGTTTGATATAAATAAATGAATCGAATATCACAATTTCGATTTGTATACTTTAAACTATTTGATTATTCAAATCATATCTCAAATATGTTTCGAATATTTTTTTCGATTCATAATTAGTTTATGAATTTGTATTATAATATATATTAGATTTGATTTAAATAATTTAATATATCATTCTATTATATAAAATATTCTTACATTACATTTGTAATGATAACTATATATTTATAATCATTGTATGTATTGTTTATATAATATTATGTTAGAAACTTAAATATATACATAATATATGTAATATGTTAAATGTGAGTTATGCAACTTATTTTATATTATAAATTACATAATTTTGAAATCGCATTATAATATACATTAAAATATATATTATCATTTGATTGAAATAACTCAACAAATCATGATGTTATACTACTTTTTAAAAATATGTTCTATTTATAATACTAATTATACTCATAGTTATAATAGTATATTTATATAATATTATAAATTATCCAATTTATGAATTTGCATTATCATACACATAAAGGTTTGATTCAAATAACTGGGTACATAAGTTTCTAATTAATAAGTTAGATATAATTTATAGTTATAGACTCATAGTTATGATAAGTTAAATATAATTTATTTTTTAATTATGATTATTATTAAAAAATTTCATGTGTAGGTTAATACTCAATAAACACAAAGTTTGTAATTTAACATTGATTAAATTATTAAAAAAAATTTATACACAATAGTATCGTGAACATGTTTGCGAACAAGTTCGCGAGTTGACTCATTTAGAACCGAGTTGAACATCAATAAACTCGAGTCGACTCGACAATCTAAACGAGCTCGATTTGAGGTCGAGCTCGGCTCGTTTAGAAAACAAATGAATTTCAAACAAGTTTTTTTTCGAATAATTCAAAAGCGGTTTGATTCGTTTATACCCCTACTTGCAAATGGTTCTATTCTCTCTTCCACACACACAACACCCACTACAACATAAAAGAGTTATAAATAATTAACTGGTAAAATGTTTGAGAATAACAATATATACCTATGGTCAGAAAAAATAGACAAACTTCCGCAGTGTAATTCCACCGCTAACAATCCAAATTGAAGTTTGATGTGTATTTCCTCGGTTAAGGATCCAAAGAAATGAAGTGTGTAGAAATAAACACCAACTCATTTAATAAATATAAAAGGCATATTTAAGAAGAACAATCTATACATAATACATCTAGTTTGAAAAAAAAATTGATGAACTTCTGCAATAGAATTCAGCTGCTAACAATTTAAAATTGAAGCCAGACATGCAACTCCTCAATTAAGGATTCAAAGAACTGAAGTGTGTAATGCAATTTTGTGATTGGTGATTGGGAAGCAAAACAGATTAAAGAGGTGATTGGTATGATGGAATGGAGGGTGGAATAGAATGACCATTCCTTCCTCCATTCCATTCCTTTGCTTGGTTCGTATTGTGATTAGGAATCGACATTCCGTTTGGAATTACTATTCCATTAGGAGAGGTATTAGCCATTCCTCTCTAATCAAAGGTATTAGTCATTCCTAGGCTCCAAACTAATTATTCAATATTTTTTTTTTTGCATCACACCTCTCCCCTACCAAAAAAAATGTTAATTTTTTTATAATATTTAAAAAACTGTTTTTAATAAAAATATATATTATTAGAAAGATTCATTAAATGATATAAATTATATATTTTTAAATTTTTTGATATTATTTATTTGCTATGCAAAATGAGTTATTTTATAATTTAAAATTTTCATTCTAATTTAGATTTTATTACTATATGATTTTATTTTTGATTGTTATAAATAGGGGTGTAAGTGAACCAAACTATTCGCGAACTATTCGGAACTCTGCTTGATAAAAGTTCGTTTCGAATTTGTTCATTTACTAAACGAACCGAACTCGAGCCTCAAACCGAGCTCGAATAATTTTTCGAGCCGAACTCGAGCATAAAGGTATTCGGTTCGAAAAATTCGCAAACATGTTCGAATATAATTTAATGAACCGAGCTTCGATTAGTTCACGAACTTTGTTAACGAGTTTGTTCATGAACTTTAAAAACGAGTCGAACTTCAAATATTTCACGAACTTTATATACGAACTAGTTCACGAATTTATCAAAATAATATAAAAATATATAATATTAACAAAATAATTTAATAAACGAGTTTTTTAACGAACTCGAACTCGAATATTTAACGAACTCGAGCCGAGTTCGAGCTCGGGTTCGAATTTACTATTATATTGAATAATTTACAAACCGAACTCGGGCTCGTTTTTTATTTATCGAACTGAACTCAAGTTTGATTTTTAAAACTCGAACCGAACTCGAGCCTTCAAATTTTTAATCGAGCCGAACTCGAGCCTGACAGTGTTCGGTTCAGTTCGATTCGATTACACCCCTAGTTATAACATAGCATACACGTTTTAGTAGGTGTAAGCAAAATTAATCAAACTCAAATATTTGATTGGTTGGATTTTATTTCAAAATCAAATTCTAATTAAATTTGAATAGGATTTAGATAAAACCAAATCAAAAGAATATACAAAAATTGAATTATTTTTTAATATTAAAATATAATTTATTTTTATCAAATAAAATTATTTTATCATATATAATTTTATTATTTTTATTATATTTTATAATATAATTTAAAATTTAAAATTATTTAATAAATTAAATGTGATAATTTATTCACTTCATTTTTATTTTAATTTTTTCTAGATTTACAAACTATGAAATTTAATAAATTTATAATGTTTATTATCATTTGAAACTATTGAAGATATATGAGAATATTTTAATAATTTAAGTATTGTGATTATAATTTTTAATTTAGATTTTTAATTTTTTAGTACATGATAACTATTGAAGATATAAATGAATGATTATTTTTTTTAATTAATTATTTTAAAATTGAATGGAATAAGTTACGAAATAAAATATTTGGATAAATCGAACTAAATCAAAATAAATTTTGTTAGTTTGGTCTAGTTAATTTTTTGTTTGGTTGAACTATCTTTTTCGATCCATTTTTATTAATCTGGTTTGGTTTGATTTTTTAGACAAAATTGAACCATGTATCTGAATGTTCACCCCCACGTTTATATCCTATATTGAAATATATATATTTTTCTGAATTATTTTGGTCCATAAAAATAATTGAAAAATAAAGAAAAAATAGAGAATTTCGACAATTTTTTTTAACATAAATGATAATAATAAATTTACTTGGAATATTAAAAGTATGATTTCGCATTACAATATAAATATAATTTATTTATTTACTTTATTTGTAGTTATCAATTATAAGGATTAAATTAATAAATAAATTGTCATTCCATTTATTCTTATTCCCTATACATACCAAGTATAAGAATGGATTAACAATTTCATTACATTCCACACTCCATTCCATTCCTACCTTATTCCATTCCATCATACCAATCACCTCCTAAGTGTGTAGAAATGGAGAAAAGATGAAGAATCGAAACGAATTGCGAATAGCGAATCAAAGTTTGGAGGAAAAAAGAAATGTGGATTTCAGATGCTTCCTCTCTGAAGTAAGAAATGTGGATTTCAAATTCTGTACAACATATTCCTTCATGTGTCCTAATATTAATTAATTATTAATATTTGTATTTTAGGTAAAAATTTTCTTAATATATAAAGACAAATATTTAAATATAATATTTCTTTTAATTTACAATTAGTGAAATTTTCATCATTAATAGTCATATTTCTTGTAGTGTAAATTTAAAAGTTATATGGACGGTCAACATCCTTTTATGATAGACGTTCTCATAATTTGATCGTGTGAGATTTAATAAAGTAAATCTACGTCTGATTTGGTCATTTGGTGTAACTTTTTTTATTAGATCTATTAATTTCTCGTAATTTTATTTTCACTTTAAATTTATATAATTTTAATATTCTAAAACTACTGCATTTTTTTGATTAGTAGTAATTTTTTTATTTAAATATTAATTTACATTGTAATAAAATTATGTAAAACTAAAAATATAAAAATTAAATACGAGAACTTTAAAATTGAGAGCTCTCACTATAAATATTTTAACAAAACTCTCTCAACAACTAATAGATACAATCAAAAAATATATAAATTACAAAAAAATAAATAAATAGCAGTCTCTACTAAGGATATCCACAACCATAATCTAGTTTTTTCAATTTTATACATGTCACGTCATCTTTTAAAAACTTATTTACTTTTTTCTCTTTCATCTTTTATAATCATAAACTAGTTTTTACTTTTTGGGGACCCACTACAATACATACTCCATATACGTCCATATAAATATATTAAACTAAATTATTTTACTATTATTTAATTATTTGGCTTATACATAAAATAAATAAAATAATTATATTTTAATTATTTTAAAAAATAAAATATAATATAATAAATGCATAATTATAAATATTAATATAAATTACATTAATAAAATTTCAATCAAACATTTATAAAATAATTATCGCCCAGTAGAATTTCAAAAACGAATGTTCCAGATTGCTGCCGCTAAGCCAAAGGCCTAAGAGAAGTTGATGCATGTAGGGCCTGAGAAGTGGGCTCATTCCCAATGTCCCGTTAGTCGTTATAACACGCTTACGTCCAATGTTGCTGAGTCATTGAACAACAGATTATTATGGGCTCGAAGATTGTCGATATGTTCCATGTTCGAATCGATTAGGATAGCTATGGAGGAATGGTTTGAAAAACGGAAGACGGAGGTTGTGCGATTGCAAGATATATTTACTACACAAGCATTTTTGAAGCTTGAAGTACAACGAGAGAAGTCCATGACATATATTGCACGACATGTTAGGGATTTGGTGTACACTGTTTATATTGTGAGCAATTGTTTTGACTAAAATTGATCGAGTCGCTCGCAATTTAGAACGAGATCATCTAGCAATAGTAAGCCAACCCCAGTCGTATTCTCAAGGAAGACTTAGCAGGGCAATTCAGTTCTTCGTTCATAAACGGAAAACAATAAAAAGAACTTGATTTGAAGTTTTAAATCAAGGTGAAGAACGTAAATAAGAAACGTAATTTAAATCTAATCTAAGAAAGCGAATTAAATCTAATCTAAGAAAATAATTTAAATCTACTCTAGGAAAAGAAATAACTTGGAACTTGAATTCAAAATAAATACGGAAAGAAATTTGGAATTCAAAAACAGAATAAGAAACAGGAATAAGTAAAGGGAAACGAAACGAACTTGAACTAAGAACTGGAAAAGATCTTGAATCCACAACGAAATTCTGGAAACAAAGTACGAAACGGCTAACTTGAAGAACGAAAACGATGCAAACAACTATCTAGAAATCTAAGTCTCAACCCTAGAACACGGAATCGAGACGTGCTAAACTATGAAAGGAAAACGTCTAAAAGTAGTGTTGAAAAGTGGCATCGGAAGTAGTCTCGAATTTCGTGCCAAAAGTAATGTCCTTCGAATGAGAACTCGCGAAGAATATATAGCCGAGAGGTAGATCAGCGACCACGTAGATGTCAGCGGTCGCTGACATGGTGAATCCGTGCCATTCAGGGGTTGGTTGCAACAGCTCCGCAACGGCCGTGAGGTCAGCGACTGCTAAGTCATGTCAGCGACCGCTGACTCGGCTGGTCTGGCCCCGCACTCGCTGGCTTGGCCCTGGCACGCCGCTGGCTCGGCCGCGGCACAAACGACATAGTCAGCAGCCACGGCGTGTCGTGACCGCTGACTAGTGTCTCGGCACTTTTCTTCATTTTCTCATCATTTCTCAATTCTTCCTCGTTTCTTTTCCAACTTCGACGCTCGTTTAGGCCAATGATCCTGAAACATAAAATGAAACATAAATCGGGCCAAAACATCACGAAACGAGGGAATATAATATGAATAAAAACATGGAAAATACAAGTTTAGACTAACAAAAAGAGACTAAACAACCCCTCCACACACAAAACTTTTCTTGTCCTCAAGCATACTTAGTCTAAACTATCGCTAGGGAAAAATCTATACGCGACATGCATTATTGACATTACTTCAAATCATTCCAAAATTAATCTTCATATCATCAGTCACGTCACATAGAGATCATAGAAGTAAGTAGATCATTTAGACTAGATCATAATCAATTCGAACAATGAAAAATAATGATGCATAAGATGTTATTGAGATCACATAACCGACTAGAGTTTTTATCCATCTTAAATAGCGTATCTTTTTCTTTTCTTTTCTTTCATTCAACATGAGGAATATTAAGGATAATATTCAACGGGTCAGTACTCCGAATGTTCGGGTTTGCTCGGTGTGGTTTTCCATACCCGTTTCTTTTATAAATTTGAATTTGTGACTAAGAGAGCGGGGTAGAATCCTCGAGTATTCCTATTTTTCAAGAACTTAAGAAAAATACTTAGAACAATGTCAAGTTATATGGTCATTGTCGCGAGGTGTGAACAATTAGGGGTTCCCTAATGTATCCTCACGCGGTTTCCCATGCTCATGGTTCCCATAGGAGCAGAGACCTCTTGACAAGGTTCAATTAATATAACACGGATACGCAGCAAGTGGTCATAAACAATTAGCCAATTGAATCAATCAATTTATATCATCATGCATCACTATTTTAATCGTTCTACTAAGATCCATAATCCAATCATAATGTTCCACACATTCCTAGTTCTTCTACGTTTTACAACATAAATCAATGCAAATCAATCAAGGTTTTCAAATCACATCTTATCTTAAACATATGTCATGCCTTGATTTACCCACGATGTATCAAGACAAAGTAGCTCTAGAACAATCAAAATTTTGCATGTTAATAGACACTAAAATAAAACGACGAATGCACGCATGAAAATGACACCCCTCCCCCCCTACAAAGATATAGCAATGCCCTCATTGCGGAAAGTAAAGATCTAAAGAGTAGGGATAGAGAAAACGACCCTGAAATGCGGCATTCGGAGCAACAACAAAAATAAAACCTGAAAAACGAACACTAAAAAGGGAAAATAAAGGTTAGTCAATCACACATTCACACGAAAAAGAAAAAATAAAACAATAAAGATACATCAACAGTGAGACAAAGGCTCACCGTTGGTCGGGAGGAGGATGGGTGGGTGCATCGCCAAGGGTCCAAGAGGACCATTGTTGTTGCATCTCACGGAGTAAACGGTTTTGCTCCTCCATCGCCCGTTGCTGGGCTTCCCATTGATGTTGATGGGTGTCGAGGCGAGTGTGGAGGTCGCGGATGTCAGATCGCATCTCGTGTACGCCCGTGGTGACCTCGGAGGTGAGCTGCTCCCATTGGGCGTTCCATTGAGGTTGGGTGCCCCATTGAGATTGGGCACCCCACTGAGATTGTCCGCCCCATTGTGATTGGGTACCCCACTCGGTTCCGCCAGTGGTGTCCACGGGATCATAACCTATCCAAGCGGCGTCGGCCTCCTCCTCGGCTTGCTCGTCCTCCTCATGCTTGGACTGAGCCTCCTCATTCTCCCCCATGTGAGCATCTCCCAGTTTTTCGGATGCATTGGATGCCCGGGCTGCTACTTAGGCGTTTAGATAATGCCGCACACAATTTCTTCTCTCTTGAGGCACCAACTCGGTATGAGTGAGGACGAATGGTGCACCCCTCAACTCGTTGATGTCAATGTACTTCTGAGGAGCGGCTCGTGGTGTGGAGGGCCATTGACACCGATAAGCTCGAGGTGCATGGCTAATGGAGTGGCAAGGTGTAGAAGTGAAGCATGAGCCCGCTTTCGTCGTTGAATGGACTGAATAGCCTCGAAGATGAATGAGGAGGGACAAATCTTTGTCTTCTTAATGACACAATGGAGTAAGAAGCACTCCACCGTGTTCACCTTGTTAGCTTGTTCATTGCCCGAGATAGAATAGGCAATGAACTTGTGTAAGACGCCGATCACGGAGTCCCGAAGAAAGCCACTGGACATTCCTCCCGATGCCCAATTATGAAAACCTATTAACTCAAACCATGCTAAATTTGGGTTAAATTCCGGGGGCACCTGATGGATCCCCGAAGTAGGAAATCCAAAGACGGATTTCATCATAACAGTGGTCACGGTATGGAAAATACCTCGATATCGGAATTTAAAAGACTTAAAATCAAAGGCAACATCATATGTGGTAAGGAATTCAAGTCCTAATTCTTTATAGCCATCAGTCTCTAGTTTAGCATATTTTTCCAAAACAAGGTTCTTTAAATAACAAGTCAATTTAGAAGCAATTCATAAGCTAGACATAAGGTCTCAATCTAGATTACGAGGAAGTGTAATATCAAGAGAATTAAATCGAGTGTAAATTGTACCCTCTTGATTGTTGTAAATCGGGAATGGGGCACCGGAAGTCAGAATATGATCACGAACGGGGTGGAATTCCTCATCGTCCTCTCCGTGTCGGCTAGATTACCCCACCTCACTAGTCTTTGATCTTTTTCTCCCCATTGTAACTTTTTCAAACACTTGGTGTGCAAAAATAGGGATGGAAGAAGGGTTTGGGGTTTTGGGTGAATTTTTTGGTGGAATGGAAATTTGATCGGATAGAAAAGTGATGGTGAATCCAAAGAATTGGATGGAAATATGAAGTATGGAAGGAGGAATTGAAGAATTAAAATTGGGGGAGGGTTATGGTTTAGAGAAATTGGGGATGAAGGAGGGGAAAAAGTGGGAAAGAAAAAGGGAAAGGAACAAAATATAGGAAGATTCGGCCAACTCAGCGGCCGCTGACTAGTCAGCAGTCGCTGAGTGATGTTACGTAGAGTGCTTGGGGGTTTTGGTGGAGATTTATGAAAGAGAGGTTAGCGGCCGCTGAGGGGTCAGCGACCGCTAACTTGGCGTGGCACATGGGCGCTGGCGCAGGCGCTAGGTCGCCGGTGCGGGGTCAGCGGCCGATGAGTGTGCTGCGGTCGCTGACCCTACTCTCGTAAAATTTCACCCTTCTCCTCCGCGAACTTTTCCGACTCGGTTTCTTCCAAACTCGTTGGTACCTACAAACATAGAAAAAGACAAAATAAATAAATAAAGAAATAAAAACCAAATAAAATAAAACGGAAATAAAATAAAAAATGGGAAAAACGAGCGTGGGTTGCCTCCCACGAAGCGCTTTATTTTACGTCGTTAGCTCGACGGAATGGAACTAATATAACGGGGGATCGGATATGGGCATTGACTCCACAACTTCAGGCACGGAGTCGCCTTCAATGTACGGTTTTACCTGATGTCCATTTACTCAAAAAGAATCCTCCCCGTCCTTACTATATAGTTCGACCACCCCGGATGGTAGTAAATCCTTGATCACGAATGGACCGCTCCATCTTGATTTGAGTTTGCCTAGGAATAATCGAAGTCTAGAGTTGAAAAATAGAATCTTCATTCCCAGCTTTAATTCCCTGTGCACAATTCGGCGGTCATGAAT
This sequence comes from Leonotis leonurus, assembly GCA_026898415.1. Taxonomy (NCBI): domain Eukaryota; kingdom Viridiplantae; phylum Streptophyta; class Magnoliopsida; order Lamiales; family Lamiaceae; genus Leonotis; species Leonotis leonurus. Next base: position 1,375,159 of record JAPKLX010000054.1, read on the forward strand.
CCGCTTAAATTTGTCCTTGTGAATACGTGCACTCTCGTACGCCTCATTCCTAAGCTCATCAAGCTCGGAAATTTGTAGTGATCGCCTCTCGGCGGCGTTGTCAAGGTCGTACGTCGCTGTCTTGATTGCCCAATAGGCCTTGTATTCTACTTCGACTGGCAAGTGGCACGCCTTCCCATACATAGGATGGTATGGGCTCATCCCAAGAATGCTTTTGAAAGTCGTTCTATATGCCCATAAGACATCGTTTAGCTTGAATGCCCAATCTTTCCGGGACGGTTTAACGGTTTTCTCCAATATGGCCTTCACTTGCCTATTGCTCATTTCGGCTTATCCCGAGGTTTGTGGATGATATGTGGTGGTAACTTTGTGTGTGATCCCATTCTTCTTCATCAATTTGTCGAACAACTTGTTGCAAAAGTGTTTTCCTCCATCACTAATGATAGCTCAAGGGAATCCAAATCTACATAAGATGTTTTTCTGCATAAACTTGAGAACAACATTAGCATCACATGTCCTAGTGGGGATAGCTTCAACCCACTTGGAGACATAATCGACTGCTAATAGAATATACTCATATCCAAAAGATTTAGGGAAGGGACCCATAAAATCAATACCCACACGTCAAAGATTTCGACTACCAATATGTTTTGAAGAGGCATCTCGTTGCGGCGGCTTATGGCTCCAATTCATTGGCATCTATCACATGCCAAATAGAATGCTTGAGCGTCCTTGAAAATGGTGGTCGGCCAAAAGAGTCCGCTTTGTAAGACTGTATGAGCCATCTTTTGTCCACCGAAATGCCCTGCACATGAGGATTCGTGACAGAAACGTAGGACTTGCTCTTGCTCGAAATCCGGAATGCAATGTCGGATTATACTATCCTTGCCTAACTTGAAAAGGTAGGGCTCCTCCCAAAAATATTGTTTGCAAACATAACTAAATCGTTTCTCCTCTTTGGAGGTTAGGCCGGGTCTAAGTAGATCACATGCTAAATAGTTCACAATGTCGGTATACCAAGGAGTAATCGTAATTTCCAAGACATTCTCATAAGGAAAACTGTCAGAAACACAAGATGTATCAACATGCGAATGCTCAAGTCTAGAAAGATGATCGGCCACAAAATTTTCACTTCCTTTCATATCCTTTATTTCTACATCGAACTCTTGCAAAAGTAAAACCCATCTAATCAATCGCGATTTGGCTTGTGATTTGGTCAATAAGTATCTCAAGGCCGCATGGTCGTTATGAACAATTACCTTAGATCCTAAGATATAAGATCGAAATTTATCTAAAGCAAATATTACAGCAAACATCTCATTCTCCGTGGTGGCGTAATTTACTTGGGCCGAGTTTAGTATCAAACTGGCGTAGTAAATCACATGAAGCATATTATCCACGCGTTGACCTAAGACAGCTCCAACTGCAAAATTAGATACGTCACACATGATCTCAAAAGGAATAGAATAATCCGGGCCAATAACGATAAGGGCAGAAATAAACTTCTCTTTCAATAGGGTAAAAGCATGTAAACACAAGTCATCAAAATCAAAAAGGAACATTTTGCGCTAGTAAATGACAAAGTGGTTGACAAATTTTAAAAAAACTTTAATGAAACGTCGATAAAAACCTGCGTGACCTAAGAAACTTCTAACACCTTTGACATCTCTTGGTGGAGGTAATTTTTCAATTACCTCGATTTTCGCCTTATCAACCGCAATGCCTGCACTGGAAATAATATGACCTAGAACAATGCCACTTTTAACCATAAAGTGACTTTTTTTCCCAACTCAATGTTAAATGAATATCAACACATCTTTCAAGAACTTTCTCAATTTTATTTAAACAATCATTAAAAGATGAGCAAAATACCGAAAAAGCATCCATGAAAATCTCAACGAAGTCTCTTATCATCTCTGAAAATATGGACATCATGCACCTTTGGAAAGTACCAGGTGCATTGCATAATCCAAATGGCATCCTCCTATATGCGTACGTGCCAAAAGGGCTCATGAATGTTGTCTTGGCTTGATCCTCCGGTGCAATGGCAATTTGATAATATCCTGAAAGACCATCAAGAAAAAAATAAAAATTATGTACGGATAATTTATCTAGCATTTGATCAATACAAGGAAGAGGAAAGTGGTCCTTTTTAGTGGTGGCATTTAATTTGCAGTAGTCAATGCACATCCGCCACCCCGTGACAGGTCGAGAAGGAACAAGCTCTTGCTTATCGTTTAGGACCACTGTGATTCCTCCCTTTTTGGGTACCACATGTACCGGGCTCACCCACTCGCTATCCGCAATGGGATAGATGATACATTCCGCCAACAATTTAAAGATTTCTTTTTGTACGACTTCCATGAGGACTGGATTAAGTCGTTGTTGGCCATCTCGTTTTGGAACGGTGCCCTCCTAAAGATTGATGCGATGCATGCATGTAGTGGGACTAATGCCGCGAATGTCCACTAGGCCCCATCCAAAAGCGAGTTTGTGTTTTTTGAGAACTGGAAGTAGTAATCATTCTTGGCCCTTCGTCAACTCGGATGAGATGATCACCGGTTTGTTTTCTCCTTCCTCCAAGAACACGTACTTAAGATGCGTGGGAAGCTTCTTGAGTTCCAATTTTCTAGGTGTCGGCATCTCCTCGATTTTTGCCTGAGTAATGGATTTTTCGTCAATTTTCTGCACTAAAATTTCTTCACTCATAAAATCCTGCAAAAAAGAACTCTCAGCCAAGATATCAATAGTGTCAATGAAACAACAATCATCAATAAAATTGGCGGATGATATGGTGCGGTTCCTATGAGCAGAAAAAGAAACTTCCTCTCCTAGAACAGACATTTTAATCGTGTCATTTTTAACATCAATTAAGGTATTAGTAGTGGCCATAAATGGTCTTCCTAGAAGAAGTGTATGTTCTACACCGTTTTCATGCACGTCTCCTATCTCCAAAACAACAAAATCAACGGGAACAATCAATCCACCTACTTGCACCAAAACATCCTCAATGACAACTCTAGGATATCTAACGGATCTATCAGCTAGTTGTAAACACATGCGAGTGGATCTAAGTTCACCTAATTCTAATTGCTTAAAAATAGAGTACGACATCAAATTAATTTCGACTCCCAAATCTAACATGCCCGATGCTTCCTTACCGTTTCCTAGAGCAATATTAATAACAAAGCTACCTGGATCGTGCTACTTAGGAGGTAAGGGTTGCTGCATGATGGAGCTCACCACTTTGGAGACTGTCACCACCTCTTAGTCACCGATTTTTTTCTTCTTTGCCGCCAATTCTTTAAAGAACTTGACATAGGCGGGAACGTTTTGGATGACTTCCAAAAGAGGTAAATTCACATTTACCTTGGACAACATTTTATAGAAATCCTCGAATTGTTGATCGTGCTTTGCGTTCCTTAGTCGGCTAGGATAAAGAATCTGTGGAACATATGGATTCGTCGCCTTGTGGAATTTCTCACCGGACTTCGCTTTCCCAACTTCAAGTGGGGGTTCATCCTCCTTGTCAATGGTGAATGGTGGCATCTCCACTTTGTTATCCACCGTTTTTCCGCTCCTTAATACGGTCACAGCTTGAGCTTGATGGGGTTGATGCCCTTGTCCCGGAATCTTCCTCGTTTGTTGATTTTACGGCAACTGATTCACTACACCCGAAATTTATCCCATAGCAGTCTCGAGACACTAGATTGTGGCGTCTTGAGCCTCTCGAGCCTTCTGGCTCTCTTGTATAAAAGCAGCCAGACTGTCTTCAATCGATGATCGCTGGGGTGGGGCAGGTTGATGCGGTGGTTGTTGCACCGGTGGTGGATAAAACTGTTGCTGCTACGGTGGAAAAAATTGTTGATGTGGTGGTTGTGGTGGATAATACGACTGCGGTTGACGCTGGTACTGAGGCTGGAAATTCAGAGCTTGAGGGCGTCGATTTTGAAAATTATGTGCTCCTTGAAATTGTGGCCTCCACCCCGTGTTTTGCTGATTTCTCCATGTATTTTGCTGAGGAGGTGGTTGAGGCATAAATCCTTGCGCGGCATAAATTTCTGCCTCTCCTTCGACAGTCATCTCCGCCATTCGTTGGCACACTTCCACCACGTGGCCGTATTCGCCACAAATACCGCATGGCTCAAGTGCAGGTTGTTGAACAGATGGTGATGGGGGTCGGTTCAATTTCAATTCCTATAACTCCCTCATCATATCCGCCATTTATTTCTTAAGATCGGGGCTCGTAGTCACTGCACGCCTCCATTCGTCTCGGTGGAGAGGATTTCTGCTGCGAACTCGAGGCTAGGGTCTCAAAGATCTCATTTATCTCCTCCGCCGTCTTGACTGCATGTTCCCTCCCGCTGAACTGTCCACCATGAATTGAGTAGTCTGGAGCTGGCCATCATAAAAGAATTGGCATAACTTCTCCGGTGTCATCTGATGGTGAGGGCACTGCTGAAGTAGCTCCTGGAATCTCTCCCACGCCTCATGGAATGACTCGTCCTGGGCTTGTGCGAAGTTCATTATCTTAGTACGTACCGCTTGAGTTTTATGATGCGGATAGTACTTCAACAACTTCTAACAAACTGATGCCCAAGTAGTGAGTAATCCAGGTTGAAGAGATAAGAACCAAGATTTGGCCCTATCTTTCAACGTGTAAGGGTAACACTTCAACTTGAGTTTATCCTCTGTCAGCGAGTGAAGCGGGAAAGTTTGCACCACCGTGCAATATTCTCGGATGAACGTCAAGGCGTCTTCACTCGGAAGCCCATAGTATGTCGGGAGCAGAGATTGATGATGTAGTTTCAACTCATAGTTCCGGACTGCGGTGTCGAGAACAATGACTGAAGTAGCAGTAGCGCCGAACTTGGGCCTAGTGAAATAGCCCATATAGCGCGGTCTCTTGTCCGCATTATCATTGGCCATCTCTTCGAATAAACGCGGTAGCGAGAATTCGTCAATGTGCTCAATGTTTTCTTCTATGGTGGCTAGGATCACACGCCTCCGGTTTATGTTGTCGATGAAGGGCGTCAACGGCTTTCTAGCACTGCGGCGACCTTGCATACACAACACTCAAAAAATGTTACACTCACCACAATATAGAAGAAAGAAGTAAACATAATAAAATAAAATAAAAATAAAAATAAAAAGAAACGAAATATAAAGAACAATGAATTAAATCACCTAAAGTCTTCCCCGGGAATGGCGCCAAAATTTGTTTCGACTAAAATTGTTCGAGTCGCTCGCAATTGAGAACGAGATCATCTAGCAATAGTAAGTCAATCCAAGTCGTATTCTCAAGGAAGACTTAGCAGGTCAATTCGGTTCTTTGTTCATAAACAGAAAACAATAAAAATGATTTGATTTGAAGTTTTAAATCTAGGCGAAGAACGTAAATAAGAAACGTAATTTAAATCTAATCGAAGAAAGCGAATTAAATCTAATCTAAGAAAACAATTTAAATCTACTCTAGGAAAAGAAATAACTTGGAACTTGAATTCAAAAGAAATACGGAAAGAAATCTGGAATTCGAAAATGGAATAAGAAACCAAAAGGCATAAACGATAAAACGAACGAAAGCGATAAACGAAACAAGAATTTAAAGGGAAATGAAACGAACTTGAATGAAGAACTGGAAAAGATCTTGAATCCACAATGAAATTTTGGAAACAAAGTACGAAGCTATGAATGTTGCAATCGGCTAACTTGAAGAACGAAAACGATGCGAACAACTATCGAGAAATCTAAGTCTCGATCCTAGAACATGGAATCGAGACGTGTGAAACTATGAAAGGAAAACGTCTAAAAGTAGTGTTGAAAAGTGACATCGGAAGTAGTCTCGAATTCTGTGCCAAAAGTGATGTCCTTCGAATGAGAACTCGCGGAGAATATATAGCCGAGAGGTAGATCAGCGACCGCGTAGATGTTAGCGGCCGCTGACCCGGTGGCTCCGTGCCATTCGAGGGTTGGTTGCAACGGCTCCGCAATGGCAGCGAGGTCAACGACCGCTGACTCGGCTGGTCTGGTCCCACGCTCGCTGGCTTGGCGCTGGCACGCCGCGGCACAAACGATATAGTCAGCGGCCACGGCGTGTCGCGACCGCTGACTAGTGTCTCGGCACTTGTCTTCATTTTCTCATCATTTCTCAATTCTTCCTCATTTCTTTTCCAACGTCGACGCTCGTTTAGACCAATGATCCTGAAACATAAATCAGGCCAAAACATCATGGAACGAGGAAAAATAATACGAATAAAAATACAGAAAATACGAGTTTAGACTAACAAAAAGAGACTAAACAGCAATCCACAACCTCATATGGTCGATCTTGCAACCAGGACTTCCACATGCCGAGAATTTCAAATGGACGGTATTCCCTGTTCACTTGTCATTGCTGCAATAAGGTAAGTTATGTGAAATTCTAAATAAAAGTCAAGATATGCTAAGAAAAATTGATTATTTAATTGACTAATAATGCATGAAAAATTATGAACCTATATCTGAATATGTGAGTCATGTTTATACTCAAGATACACTGATTCAAACATACGTTGGCTCTATTGTGATTGTGCCTCATCGAGATGCATGGATGCTTCCACCTCAAGTAGCTAGAAGAGTTGTATTACCTCCGGTTATTATCCGATTGTCGGGTAGACCTAGGATGAGTAAAACTCGAGCTGGGGGTAAAAGAACACATCAACATACGAGTGAAGCAGAGAGCAATGTGCCTCATCGAAGAAAGTGCAGTAATTGTCTTCAATATGGTCACATGCGGCCGAGATGTCCGATGCTCGTTGACGAGGCTCAGTCAAATTCTTATTGAATTTTTATTTCTTATTAAAATTAGCATGATGTTTTTGATTGAAAGATTGTTATTTGTATTTTTTTTTTAATTAGCATGATGTTTTTTGTGTGTTTTTTTAATTAGCATGATATTTTTATAATTAGTATGATATTTTTCAATCTCTTTTGACGACATGGTTTTAATGATTAGCATCACAATAATACATATAACAACATATTTAAAACCCTTCCATAAAATCTGGTCTAGAAACGAAAACCCGGCCGTACAGTTCATATCCCGAGGTAACAACGACTGGGTTTTCATTTTAAGTAAAGATTTGACGACCGAGTTTTTTATATATATTAATCAAAGAAATATCCTGATTGCAAAACCATGTCGTTATTGTTTATAAGGACGGTTAGATGCATATGAACGTAAGTTAATAATATGACAACGATAAGTTAATAAATAACCACTAAATTAATTCATAATATGAAAAATTTTCTGTTAGTACATCGAATCAATATCATAATTCATTACAAATTGAAAAACCGTTAACTGCTATATATTCTCGATATTCACGCACTTCTGTTCCGGCTGATGCTAGCTTTGGTTTGCCACTGATAAAATGCTCAATCGCCATTAGTGCCAATGAGCCATTGTTTTGCAGGTGATCTTTTTGTTTCCCTTGCTTGAATTGCCTATTCTTTGGCATCACACATATTTGCAGGGGGTCGGTTCTCATGGGAACTCCATTCTCATTGTTATACCAGAACCTTGCATCAAACAACAACTTCCAAAACAAGTCCATAATGCACCTGATGTTCTCGATCCTTTGTATTTGCACATTTTCCTGACTTGTATACCAAGATGAGTCGTATAGATATGTTGTCCAATCGAGCAAGCATACTCTCACCACGACCCACTGACGGTCCAGACAACAAGGTATGATAATTTGATAAAAGAAAAAAAATATTCAAAATTATTAAATAACTACATATTAAATTAACGAATTGAATAATTAAAATACTTACATTAGCAGCACCCCACCAAGGGACCGATAACACCTCCTGGTTATCATAAGTCACGTAGGCTGTCAAGTATTGAGGCATAGTGAAAGCCTCATCACCGCACGCATATGAGGCGGATCTGGCACAGCTTGAATGTTTTCGTACTTCAAGTGGAGGTAGGTGTTCTGTAATGTCACATGCATATACAATAATATAATAATAATAATTTGTAATTTTGAACGTAATATAACACATAATAATAATAATTTCGTACTTCCATAAAAATCAGTAGTCAGCAGTATGGTGTTTCTCAATGAAACACCAACAGACACCCCCTGCTCGAGCATTCAACCTACGTCTCAGATAGAATATATAGAGATTCACATGCTACATGAAACATATTCCAAATAAAATTAGTACTTATCAATTGATTTTAGTGTGAGCTGAATAATAAAAAAAATATATTGAACTAACATACCTCAGCCTCGAAATACATGAGTTGGTTCTGTATGTGTTCAAATTGAAGAGCCTCCAACACGAAGCCTGTTTTAGGAATCTGTGCTCTCGCATTAGATCCTCGAGCAAGATAATTGACGAATCTCATGTGGAGATCTCAAGGAATGGGAGGCAACGCATCTAAACACGCAGCAATGTATGGGCTTTGTAAGACTGCGGCCTCTACACGAGTTCGAGCAGGTCTGTTGGGCCTCTGATTCTCGTTCTGGTTCTGGTTCACATCGGGACCCAACTAAATTTGTAGAGGAGTGGCTACAATTGGTACCACCTCCTCAACATCACTGTCCGACCTCTCTCTGTGCTCGAATGCCGAAGATCGTGGTGCCTCAAAATAATCGTCATACGCATGTGAATGCTCGATCTCGTGCACCGAATGACGACCTCCAAAATATGTCATAGGTGACGATTGAGCTCTTGGAGGTGATGAAAAATGAGTTGATGGAGCTCTCGGAGGGGATGACACTGGTAGAGATGCAACTGAAGCTGGAAATGACCTACGATGTGGAGAAAATGTCTGTGACGGACTACGTCGTGATCCTGAGCATCGAAAACTCTCTTTCAACTCCTCGAACCATTTCTTCAGAACATGCATGATCCACTTTTCGGTATTCTTAGATGCATCTCTGCAATCATTTTCATCTGCTGGGGGCTAATATTTGTGTACACACTTTGTCTGCTCGTATGACCACCAGAGCTACTACTGCTGGATGATGAGGTCGGTGGTCGACCTGCTTCCCCGTATCCCGACGCTATGTGCTGATAGTGTAGGCCTGCTCGTGTCCAGATGATAGTCGGGTGATGGAACCTCTCTCCAGCCAAGAGACTGAAGTGTGACATCCGACGATGCAACTGCCTCTGGGTTGGCTGCGCGTTGCGCGTCATTCTGGTTGAACATCGTGTCTCAAAGCATTATACGGTGCTAACCACATGATATTAAGAACCTGACTTCGGTCCATCGCCATCAGTGACTGAAAGTATGGAGATGCACGCTCCTCCTCGTTCGCATACATCACAATTGGCTCGATCTGCAATCAAAAAATAATTTAAACATTAACTCCAATAAAATATCAAAATTGTTTAATTAATTATTAAAAATTGAAATTTACCTCATAAAGATTAAAAAAAACGGTGTATCACATCTACACCAATCCTGGATGAAAACCGTCAGCGGCAACATTTGGGTTGGATGTCGGTATCACGCAATCTCCCTAATGTCTGATTCATCCAAGGGAAAACCTCGAGCATCCATACGTACAATGCCCATGCTGGACCGTACAAGTTGTACTTAAAATCATTCCAACTGATGTTAAACAGGTAGTGCCTCGTCCAAAAAAACAATATAGCCCCCCATGGGAAAAAGGTTAAACGCATCCAGGTCGTCTGCAAGCATCCATATCCAAGAATTGATCCTGACATTCGCATCAACCCCACGAAGAAATAAGAAGGCAACGAGCATGTGTGTCGCCTTCAGGTATAATTCACCTTCTGGATCGTGAATCATTCGACTCGTGTTCGTGAACCTCTTAAGCACAATAGCAGTTGTGATGGTTGGTCTGTCACAGAAAGAAGTATAGACCTCCACGTGCCCTATGTCATAAGTAGAGCGCGTGTCGAAATAGGAAGGTCCAAATTGTAGACCGCTAATCAAGCAGAATTCTTCGACACCCAAATGATATTGACTCTCATTTACAACGAAGTGTATACCTTCGTTATCATCATCGTTTCCATAAACCATACGCGCCACCAAGTACGATAGCGCGTTCGAACTCTTCTGACCCGGCCTCCAATCAATGAAATGGCCGAACCAGCCATCTCTAAATCGCTGCAATAGCGGCGCACCTCCTACAACTCTCAATGTTTGGGCAATTTATTCTAGCATTGTTTCCTTATAATATGTACTGGCTACTATACCCGATTCCACAAGCGGAGGTCTAATGTAACGTATCTAAAATTCAAAAAATGCAAAAATTTCTCTTAATCATAGATAATCAAAGTTTTTAATTTTTATGAATAATCATAAAATCATTTATTCATTAATTAAATCAAATTGAATTGAATAAATACATGAATTTTAATGTATTATTTTAAAAAATGATAGAAATATGCATAGAAATGAAAACATGGTCGTGGAAAAAAAACCCGGCCACACTAAGAAAAACCCGGGCGACCGGGTTTACGTAAATGTGGCCGGGTTTTTTTCGCGACCATATTTTCATTTATATTTAAATTATGCAAACTCGAATTTATTTTTTTGAGATACAAAATAATTAGGTTTAATTTTAAAATCAAACTCACAATCTTTATTTTTTGCAATCAAATTTTCAACTTTTGCATAATTCATATATGAGTTGTTGGGTAAAGCTATCTACAAAATCTTCTCAAAAACAAAAAGGGAGATATCTTTTATACTTTGGGAAAATAATTCTATTATTACTACCTTAAAATTAGGTACATGATTCAATATTCCTTTCCTTTTTAAACTCATTCTTGAGGATTCTAGATCGAGACTACGTACTAAAAGTATTTCTAATATATACATTCTATAACTCTAATACAATTTTAATGTATTATAAATTCAGAAATTAAAATAAAAATTTAAACCTGGTCGGGTACAAAAAAACCCAAACAAGATAATCAAAACCCGGCCAGCCGGGTTTACGTAAATATGGCTGGGTTTTTGTATACAAGACAAGGTTTTAATTTTTACGACTTGAATTAGGAGTTCTTATGTAAAATCAGGTTTTAATTTTAGTTCTTACGACTTTAATTTTTATTTACGTAAAATCAGGTTTTAATTTAGAGTTCTTATGACTTGAATTAGCTGCGCATTTTATCATTTGTTTGTGAAACCTTATTGTTGTCTATTTTAGAATAGTTGTCCAAAAGCAAAATAATAGTATTAAATTTAGTGGTGAGCACGAGTCGGTTAACCGTTAATTTGCAACATAAAAAATCCGACCGTTCAGTTTTTTGTAGGTTCTGTTAACCATTAAAAAAGGAAAAATAATAACAAAAAAATCGGATTGGTTAACCAATTTTTCACCGGTTAACCAAGATAAATAATTTTTTTTTATTTTTCATAATTTTATAGTAGGAAAAAAATAAATACCGATGAATGGTTATATAATTACGATCAATATGAAAAAAAAATCATTTCATAGCAAAATAACTAACTTTAATATAGCAAAATGAGTCAAATATATAATTCAAATGATCAAACAAATAAAATAAAGTTTTGAAAATAAATAAAAAAAGCAATAATGTTTTATGCAACTAACATAAATTTTGCATTCACTAAACTAGCTAAATAGTCTTCATTTGGTTTTAAATGTATATATCCCTAGTCATCGATACTCAAAAGAGGATGGTCTTCCACCAAACAAGAATTTTCTACAAAAAGGAGAGCAAACTGTTAAGAAATATAATAAATAAATAAATAAATAAATAAGTAATATTATAAACAATGAACGAACATAACATACCTAACTCTATCAATTCTATTTGCTCCAAATTTTGCTTAATAGAAATATGTTGAGTTGATCTCATCCAATCTTGTGCACAAACGAGAGCTTCTACTGTTTTAGAAGATAAAGAACTTCGAAATGAATCAAGCACACGCCCTCCAATGCTAAAAGCCGATTCAAAAGCAACTGTTGAAACTGGCATGACCAACGTATCACGAGCTATCAATGAAAGAACCTTGTACTTAGATGAATTCGTTTTCCACCATCCTAATAAATCAAATGACGAGTCTTTAAGGTCTTCATGATCGTCGCCCAAATACTTTTCTAGTTCATTTTTCAAACCCCCTACTACATTGCAAACTCTCTGTTTCTTGCAGAAAATTGTATCCGTATAATTCGAAGCAGACATAGAAACACTATCAGCAACTTGAAAATCAGCACTTTCAGCTTGATCAAGATCATTAACTTGTGGTGATAATGTTGAACCATATGACTCAAACATGGCTGTGATGACACTTTTCACCTTAATCTTTAAAAGTTGAGCATCCATTGCATCATAGAACCTTTCTATCATCAAATTAACATACTCCAACTTGCATCTAGGGTCAAGAACGACGACAATAAATAGCATGATATTCACATTATTAATGTTTTTCCAATATTTATCATGCTTGATTTTCATTTTCATTGCCATTGCTTGCAAACCCAAATCACCACTATTACACCATTCAGTAATCATGATCCCAAGACCAAAAATTTGTTTAGCATATTCATTTCTAGTCACATAAAGTGAACCTGATAACCTCAAACTAGTCTCATAAAATGCCTTTAGGAAAGGTAACAAATAAGCAGCATGTTTCCAATAATCTTCACATGGCAAACCATTTTTTCCACTAAGTTCTTTCACATACTTACTATCAGTTCTTTCTAAAACTTTAAAGGCCCTTTGAAGTTTTAATGCAGATTCTAACATTAAGTGAGTGGAATTCCACCTAGTTTCCACATCTAAGCAAACAAGAGCCTTGCATTCAATTTTCTCCTAGTCAATAGCATGTTTAAACCTTTGTAGTCTAGCGGGTGAAGATCTTACATACTTCATAGCATCACGGATTCGAATAATAGAATCAGCTACTTCTGACATGCCATCTTTGACAATCAAATTCAAAATATGAGCTGCACATCGCATATGCAAATATTCACCATGCAACACACTTCCTTTCCAGCTATTTACTCTCCATTTCAGATATTGAAGGCAAATATAGTTTGAGCTAGCATTATCAACGGTGATAGTAAATATCTTATCAATTCCCCAATCAAGTAAACACCTCTTAACAGTCTTACCAATTATATCACCTGAATGACCAACTATCGGACAAAAACTAATAATTCTCTTATGAAGCTTCCAATCATCATCAATAAAATGTGCAGTCAAACACATGTAACTTAAATTTTGAACAGAAGTCCAACAGTCAGCAGTTAGACACACTCGAGAAGACAATTTCTTCAATAGAATTTTCAATTGGTACTTTTCATCCTTGTAAAGATCAAAATAATCTCTAGCAACAATATGTCTTGAAGGGAGAATGAATTTAGGTTGCATAACATGACAAAAATCATGAAATCCCTCATGATCAACATGTCTAAATGTCAATTCATCAATAATAATCATTCTAGCCAACTTTTTTCTACATTATCCTTGATCAAAAGACCATGCAGCAAGATGTTTTGAGCTCTCACCAAAGTTTGGACATGGTTGCATGGCTAGAATTTTTTGACGCTTATCTAGATTGGGAGGATATTTTTTGCACCTCATCAAATGGTTTTTCAAACTACTAGTACCATTAATAGCTGGACAAGCAAGAGATTTCTCACAATACCTACAGATACCTCTCTGATCTTTAGGATCTTCACACTTCAACTTAGTGAAATGATTCCATATTTCAGCTTGCACCTTGCCCTTAGCAGCTCCTTCTCACTTAACACAGACGTTTTGGTTAGTTCCTTTTCCTAGAGTTTTAGTTGGCAATGGAATAGGTGCTTCACTTGGAACTTCAAGCGTCCGTTGCATACCAAAATTACTTTGAGTATTTTCTCCTGTCATCTACAATATATCATCAAACAAAGTTAAAACTATTATTCAATTTGCATCTCACTAAATTTAAAGAGAAAATAAGATTAATTGTGCAAAAAATATTAAATGTAAAAAATAAATATAAACTCACCTTCGTAGAAGCAGTTGACGCTATTGTGGAGAAGTTTTGAGGAAAAAGAAAAGAAGGAAAAAGATGAATAGTACTTAATATAGTGGGCGTGTGTAAATTATCATTTCCATGTTTATGTAATTAGGGCTACAAAAATTTAATTAATTATTTTATATTATATAATTGATATGATATTTTGAAGTTTGGGTAATAGGTCTAGGACACACATGAAATATTTCTCTATCTTCGTGTATTATATATTAAGAATGCATGCTTTAATTTTTTTTAAATATATATATATATATATATATTATTTATAAGTATTTAATAAATATCGGTTCGGATCGGTTAACCACCGATTTTACATAAATGAAGATAAAAACCGAACTGGTAATGTTGATTTTTGAAAATTAAAAAAAAAAAACTTAAATCGACGGTTCTGTTAACTTTATTTTTAGATCGATTTCGGTTCGATTTGTCGGATGGTTCAGTTTTCCGGTCCTTTATGCTCACCCCTAATTAAATTCATGTATTTATTTAATTTATTTTCATTTAATAATAATTTAATTTGTATGTAACCACTAATTACGATTTATTTAATATGAATTAGGTAGGGATACATGGTGAACTACAATAATAATTGAAACATGCATCTAAAGAAAATTACAACATGCTTGAATAATAATCTAATAAATATAAAAATTAAAACATGCTTATAAAGAAAATTACAACATGCGACTCTAAATCTAATAAATATAAAAATAAAACATGCTTTATAAATCTAATAAATATAAAAATACTACAAGCTCTTTTTAAATAAAATTAATACTTTTAAATAAACTAACATTTTGATCCATATTGCTTGTTCGATGTTGCTACGTCGTCCGCCGATCCCTACGCCGCCATTCAAATATATGCTACAATATATTTGATTTTTTTTAGTAATATTGCTGAAGCTGCTCTCTCTCTTTCCAAAATAAAAATACAACACTTCCCTCTTTCTTTCTTTTTTTCTCCCACACAAGTTGTTCTCTATCTCCCTCTTTCGAAAATAAAATTAGAACACTCACACAAACTCTAAAACTCAACTCTAAAACCCGTCCATATATATTACTCATATTAAAACCCCAGTCAACTCATATTTCATTCCCTTCTTGAAAATAGGCGTTGCGTTGATACCTTCTTTTTTTTTCTCCCACTTTTCCTATTTTTCTCCCCCAGCTATCACCTCAATCATCTTTTTCAGGTCCTTTTTTGTAATGCCCCGCCTTTTTACTCCCGAATAAGTTAGCAAAATTCTTAACGTTTACGAACTTGTACCGATTTACGAAATAGAGGTGTGAATAATCAAAGAGAATAGCTTAATGTAACCGTGACTTGTGCAAGTCAGATGCATTCGAGTCTTTAAATGTAAAAACTCTCCGTCATATATGGGCTAACTATATTTAGAATAAGTGAACAATTTTTTTTACTAGCTAATTTATGATTTGTTGGAATCACTAATAGTAAGTAATCAACTTAATGTGATTAATGCTATTAATGGGAATCGTGGGTGTCGACAAGTACCATTGTTCAGATCATTAATAATATTGATTGATGAAGTTGGTGCCATCAACTTAATTGAAGAAGGGCATAAATCGATATATATAAATATGTGGGATGGATAAGTCGCCATCCCCACTTAAGCCTTTTTGTTTCATTGCATAATATTCAGTAAATCCAGGTGGCTGGACACGTGGGTCCCAGCAAACCAAAAGGGTGTATGAGAAATTAGACAATAAAAAAATGTGATAATAAAACAAATGAAAGTGTAAAAGTACAGAGGTGCAGGATAGGGACAGTCTGTAATATCTCATTTTAAAATCAAGAATGAAAGCACCCTAAACTACAATCTGTGGAGGCAAGAGCTTCCAAATTACACTCCACCCAAGAAAATACCAATTTCACAATGGAAAAATAGTAAACTTTAAAAGGTACATCTACAAATTTATATAAGAGAAAAGGGAAGGAAGTTGCTAGTTCTGCCATGCCTCGGCAGCAACACTCCAAAGTAGAGGAAGTATCCTGCAACCATATAAAACAAAAAGGGCTTAGGAGGAACCCTGCTGCCATCTTCTACCTGCAAGAATAAGACAAGGAGTAGGCATTAGCTGAGGAAGCTGTAACAATGTGAGAACCTCTTAAAGAGGAATAAAACATAAGAGAAGAAGAGAATTCAGGAAAAGAGATTGAACCTATTAGTGTAAGTAGGAGAACCGAATGGAATAAACAAGATGGGATTTGTTGGGAACCCCATGAACTTATATTTGTTTTGATGATGTTCCTCGAAACTACACTTTGATGTTTTTGGAAACCAGGTAGTCATTGTCATCTATTAAGCAATATCTTAAGTGTAATAGAAGCAGATCGTTTTTTAGTACATAAATAACGATCTGTATTATTATAGTAAAAGGTATCCTGGACACAATGATTACTAAAGATAACAAGTCTCTTCTATTGTAAGTCAGCTAGCTCCTAATGTAGGGGAGCAGATCGTTTTTGGTATATTACTAACGATCTGCTTCCTATATAAGCAGCTCGCTGGTAATTTATACTGGTTCTTGGTTTCGTTTTATTATTCATCTATCAACAGATCACAAATGTAAAAGTGGTTTGAAGTTTCAAACACACTTATAACGATCTGGTTCTATAGACTAGAATTAGTTTAGAAAATAGAATTTACTTGTAACTTATTACAAGTGGTTAAGCAACTAGTTCTCAAAATCAGCCCGCTGCTCGAACGCCAACAACATTATTTCAATTCATTATTAGAGGCGGAGGCAGCTCGTTCCAAGCTATTACATCAGCCCGCTGATATCACAAACGGCAGATTGTTTGGTTCAAAAACAATCTGGTCATTACAACTCAAAAGTGGAGAACCAAAGAGATGGAGTTAGAACTCGATGGACAGCGAACTGTCAATTCATCAAATTCAAGCTGCTCCTCACAGTAACTATGGTGGACTGCCGACATACCTAAATTTATCACAAGTTAATCACTCCGTGTATTGTCACATCAACAGCATGCTTTAAGGAAAATCAAAAACTACTGTACGAAGGATCATTCCCAGTATGGCAATACATTGGGAAATCTCATGAAAGGTGGTAACCACTCTCATTTAGCAGCGCGTGTCTCAACCTCACTACCATGCATTAAATGCAGCCATTAATGCGTTGAAAAAGAGTATCATCATCTCCAACGGATAGTTTCTTCAAAGAGACTATATATATACCACCTTCACCTCCAGAAAGAAGTACGAGAATTCAAGCTATCATCCTGCAATTACTCTGCTCAAAAATCTTCAAGCTCTCAACGCTCTAAACACATCCAACCTTCAAGAATTCTCTGTTGTGTTTATTATTTTGAAGATTTACTTTCTGGAAATTTGTTTTTACCAAAACCCAAAGTTAGGATCTAGTTTTGATCCAGTTGTATTCCTAGATTGTAGTTTTCAATCTTGGGAAGAAGATTTGTAATCACAAGAAGTTATCTAGTTTTGATAATTCTTGTGGCTCGTACTCAACGAGTAAAAAGAAAGGAGAAAGCTAGTGAAGTTATTCGATCTAGATTTGATCGAGCCGTGGACGTAGGGACAGTTTATCCCGAACCACGTTAACTGCTTGTGTTCTTTATTTCTATTTTACTTCATTATCATCTTCTTCATACTCTTACATTTAAATCTGGGTTGTTAATCACCTCAAGGAAGAAAACGTTTTACTCATTAAAAAGAGCATTAACCACCATATTCCGCACACAACATTAATCAAGTTTAAATCTGTATTTGATATTCTTGATTACTGTTTTCACATATAAGGAATTATTTGAGCAAGATTAAATCTTCCTAACAAGAAGATTTGTCTTTCTACCCTAAGCTATCTTAGTCTTTAAGTGTGCTTAAGCCTTATACTTATATTTGAAACAAGTAAACCTAAAAAGTTTGAATTGGTGTATTCCCCCCCCCCCCCATACACCAAACTAGCTCTTTCGGGACCAACAGGATTATTGATGCAGCTCGCATCTTTCTATATGCTGCAAGAGGAACAGATTTCCCTCATAGAACATAACCTGCCACATACAACAAATTAGCTGTAATTTAGAAAATAATGCAATAAGAATTTCATTAGCATCAACAGTTCAAGACATGCAGATTTCTTCTCTATAAATACCACTCTTCCAGCCTTTGAACCATTTTGCAAACCATAAACTCACCCTCAAACACTTAGCACATTTTGGAGGAGAAGAGAAGACCTAGAAGAGATTCTGCCCAAACTAGCTTAAACACCAACTGTTCGCTGAGGTAAATAAGACTCAACCCTAAACTCACTGTTAATGTTTAGTTACAGCAAATCACTTAAACAACCTCAGAACCATAGAATAGATATAGGTAATGCAGAACTTACACTTCCCAACTAGAAACACGGGAATGCACACATTCATGCTCAAGAAAATTTGAACTGCAAAATATAGACACACCCTTACTGAACTTTAAGTGTTAACATGTTTAGCAACTTCTGTTCTATCTATGCCCCTACTTAGAAGGATGAAGAACATAGCATGTTATTAAAAACATGTGTTGAACATTAGCAAAACTTCATAGATCACTGACCTCAATCACAAACAACTCATAAACCTACGAAATCATAACTGATTCAGGACATAAACTCGAATCTAGGAACTAAAATCCAGAACATAGACATGATTTTAAGACAACAAGAGGCAGAATTTAACTCAAATCACATCCACACATTAAATAACCAAAACAGGCCCTAAACTCTTAATCATAGGAATTCAAAATAGGGAAAATTAATAGTTGGGAGCTTAGCTATAGACAACGTAACCACATGATAGCCCTCAGGACTGTCCAGTTGAACGGAACGCCACCGGGCCAACCCCACCCGTTCACCATCAGAACCGAACCACGCCCGCAGCCCAAAATTTCTCTACCCCAAACCGAGCCCTCCCGAAACAAGAAAGAACAATAATTCAATGAGAATCAAATAAAGTAAGAAAGTAACCTAGCGGGATTAATGCCAATCTGGAAATCCAGATCACCCCTAATACTTAAACTGGGATCACAATAAAGGAAATGTAATAGAGAAAGAGAGGTTTTGTGAGAATGGTAGTGAAGAGAGTCACCTAAGGAGGAAACCAGGCCTCCCACAGCAATTACCAAATCAAAGCCGCGCCCCACCACCGAGCCATCTCCAATCCTAGCCACCCGAACTAATTGCCTCATAACCAAAAAGAAAACGAATTCAAACAGAAAGAACCAACTCTGGAGATTTCGGAACCCAATTTGAATCTTATCTATAACATGCATGAGGCAATTAGATGGTAGAAGAAAATAAAAGGATTGGAGAAGAGAGGAACCCTACCTTAGGAGGAGCCGACGGTCGAGAGAGAGAGAGGAGACCGGGGGGGACAGCGAGCATCACAGAAGAGAAAAAGAAGGACGGGAAGTCACCACTAAGATGTGAGGGGTCCGGCGCCAGGTAAAATCGAGCAGAGGGAGGGAGAACTTGGTCGCCGGAGGAAGGGGCGGAAGCGCCGTGAAGAAGGGCGGGAAGTCGCGGCTCAGTATCGCTGTAGAAAGGAAGGAGGCGAAGTCTGGCGTAGGGTGAAGTGTAGAAACAGAGTAGGGTTAGGTTGGGTTAGAATAATCTAGAAGCTGGGCCGGGTCATGGGCCGGGTTGACGGGCCGAGTATTTAAATTCTGCTGGGCCGATCAAATTAAACTTTGGGCTAGAGAAATAAATCTTTACGGGCCGAGATTATTTTACTTGGGCTTAATCTGATGGTAATGACTTGGCCGAAAAATAATTAAATCTATACGGGCCTGATTTAACTAAGGTATTGGGCTCAACTTAATAATTTGTATGGACCTAGCAAAGGAACACATGGGCTTAATTAATTAATTAGTGAGTCTAGCTATTATTTTAGTGGACTGAATAAATTAAAGGAGTGGACTTAATGAATTACTAATGGGCTAGAAGTTAATTAATTAATCCTAATTGGGTTAATTGTTCAATTAAGGTGACAAGACTTAAATTAATTGGGCTAAGTCCAAGGATAAAATTTTAAAGCTAAATTAGAATATTTAATTTATTAATTAGAAATTAAATTACCAAATTAGGATTTAATCATAAGAAATGATTAAATTAGAAATCATGCTTATAGTGTGACAATTGAAATTTAATTAACTTAATTAGAGATTAATTATCTCGATTTAAGGATCGAGATATTAAATTAGGAATGCCTTTAGTTATATTACCCAAAAAAATTTATTTATTGGGTGGTATAAGTAAATTCCCGAATCATGAAGCGATTTGGAAACATCAAACGACTCCTCTAGAAATACAACTCTTAGACTCGTACAATAGCCGAGCTAAAGACCCGAGAATAATTCTCGAATCAATAAAAGATAAAATTTCCTTGCACTTAGAAATACTGGAAATACTTAATAGTGTATCTCACCCTAGATTTATTTAAAGGTTTCGACGAGAGGTCGGATCCGCATCTCGAGAACGAAGCAATCACCAATCAAGACTACTCAAGTAGGCTTTTTTTACTCTATAAAAACATGTGTGCATGCTTTCAAAATGAAACGAGATATTTTCAAAGCACTGTCTTGCCATAAATATTTTCGGTTTATGTATGATGCCTATCTGTTATAATTATAATCGAATTCGGGTCCTAGTAGATTAGATACTACTCGGACTAGTGTACGCAGGACCGTGGCCACTTCCCCGACATAAAGAACGTTCAGATATGGTTGATTACAAAAGAACATAGACTACGCAGTCGAACTTAGAACTTTCTTAATTAAATGCTTTTGTGAACATAGATGCTTTAGAGATAAAACTCCTATGTATCACTTAGAATGACTTGACAGTTATAGATGTACGTGTGCGATTTCGGCACGTGTCTACTTAGTACAATTTGTACTCAGCCCTGCATGTATTTCTAAACGTGCAGGTTAAGAACGAGGAAGACGTGTGTGCTACGTTGGGCTTTTGTCGGTCTCCTAGTAGCTGACTCTTGGGGGGGGGGGGGGGCCCCTACGTGTCTTCATACACGTAGGATTTCGCTACGCGATCCTACATTCCGCTGCTAGAACATTATGTAATAAGACCAAATTTAAACTCTTTATTTAGTTAAATGATGTAACGAGCTTATGACTCTGACTTCTCGACTTTACGGGATGAATCCTTGCTTTATGTTATGAGAGGGTTATTCTCATTCTTACTCTCATCGTTTATTCCTTTCATTGGTCATGTTCCCGACTTTACTAGATTTAGTAGAAGGCGGGCGTGATATTTTTTACCTCATTTTTCAGCGCGACTCCCCACGCAGCTATCACCTCATTCATCTTTGTCATTTTGTAATTATTTCGCTAAATTCAAAGCATTGCACGCGCCTACTCCCATTTTATCATGTGTATTTTTGTACTTCTGGGTATTTTTAACATAAAACTTAGAAATTGGATACAATTTATTTTTGGGTTACAAAAGTGGGTATATTTCATAAATATTCCTTAATTAAACAATACATAAAAATATAATAATTCAAACTAAAATAATACTTAATACTAGACATAATTGACATTATTATATTGTGCCCAAAAATGTAGTTTTAAATTTATATGGAGTTCGTGATGCGCTTGCGTATTTGTTAAATTGTTGTGATTTTTAAGATAATTTTCAAATGCTTCTCAATTATTGGTACCCATTGGTGCTGAGGAGTTACTTCTTCGTCCTTGAAATAAGATCGGGCGGGATATCAAACTATTGCCTAACGAGATTGAAGCACTCCAAATGCTCGCTCGATGTCTTTTCTTCCAGCTTCTTATCTTTGCACAAAGTATTTTCTCATTGGATCAACTGGTGCTAGATAACTCTTGACGATGAAGCCCAAGTAGGATAGATTCCATCTGTCAGATAATATCATTGGTTATATATTTGACCATTCACCGTGAATTGAACCGAGGGTGCATTTCCCTGAAGGAATTGATTAAATAATGGAGACCCGTGAAGAACATTGATATCATTGCTTGCTCCGGCGACACCAAAGAAAGAATGTCATATCCACAAATCCGATGATGCCACCGCTTCAAGAATTATTGTAGGAACTACTTGATCGCTTCGTGTATGGTACCCTTTGAAAGTGACAAGACAATTTCTCCACTCCCAATGCATACAATTGAGGCTTCCTATCATTTCAGGAAAACCATGTCTTTCTTCATGCATTTGTAGTAGTCGTTGAGTGTTTGCTTCATTTTGCTTCCTCAAATATTGACCACCATAAACAGTAATCATACACCTTCAAAATTCATGTAGACATCTGACGAGTGTGAGCAATGGTGTCAATAGACAGTGTTAGGGGGTTGATAAAATACGCGAAAAACATTATCGTTCCCCGACAACGGTGCCAATCTGACTCGCTCTTGTTTTGCTGTTGTTCGGCATCAAGTATTCAAGTTTACTTTGATCTCGTCTTTTTTGCTTTGCCTAATCCGTTAATCAGCTAAGGGCGGGGCTCAGTCGTCATCACCTAGTCAAGATAAATTTATAATTACTTACACTCTTCACTAGGTTCGGCCAGTGGTAAGTATAGGGTCGATCCCACAAGGAGTTGGTGTACTCTCTCTCTCTGTCACGATTTATATTTTTATAGAGGGACTGCCTCGGGCAGGGAAGTAACCAAGACCTGAAATAAAACAAAAGAAAAATAAAAAACAAAAACAATACTTGGCTTGGGGTTCAACTTGTTACATCTTGATCAACTCATTAGTCATCGGTGCAAAAATTCTCGTTGCATACACGTGTCGTTGGTTAAAGGCAGATGTAAGTCCGTGGTTTTCCCCTCGTCTAATCACTACAACCTGTCACCTGGATAGCGCAAGGCTCCGGTTTGTCTGCCAGCAAACATATCACCAAGGCAACCAATTTTCTTTACTCGTCACGAAGCTGCCAAGGCCCCACCCAACATACATTTTCGGCCTAGAAGATGTGAGTTACTCACTCCCTTACCCCCTTGCCCAGGCTCTCACCCAAGCCAAGCTTACTCCAATATACCCAATTGGACATTAGTGGGACTGTGCAACCATGGGGACACCATCTCAGACGTCCGTCCCATGGCGTTCCCATCCACATCACCACGCTGATCCCTCTGATTGGCAAGGCGGAATCCACTTGACCCTTTGGGCTTCCAGTACTCAGTTGTAACCTCACCTTGCCCAAGATGCTACCGGCCATTATAGCGCCAAGAACTCAATGAAGTTATATAAAAATCAGATCCAGTGCTTTAGGAACACACACATGCAACCACGTTAGCCAAGTTAGACCTCACAATGATAAGTTGCTTTTAGCTAAACTTGTTTAACCCAAACCAAGCATTAAAATTACCTAGACATAAATAAAAGAAACGAAAAAGAAAAAATAAAAGGAAACGTAATAGAATTAAATAGAGAACGAAAAACAATACATGGCAGGACCAACCCTGACCAAGGAAAATAAATACAAGAAAATTAAAAGGAGCCCGAAGGCTTCGTTTCTTTCTCTCTTAGACTCTCAAAACATCAATCTATAAAATACTAAGAGAAAGAACGAAGAGTGTGAGTGGTTCATGCAGCAGCAGCTCTCCTCCTCGTACTTCACGTTATGTTGTATATGTCTCTATGTTGACTATTGTTGCGACCAAGGGTTTATATAGAAGCTGGAGAGGGCTATGGGTCAGGCCCATGACGTTTTGAGCAAGTTAGGGTTTCAAGGGATTTCTTTCCTTGCATAAATATCTCCAAATATATCTATCCCTATCATCAATGAGGTCCAAATCGTGCATATCCATTGTGTAAGGAAATAAAGTTTTCTTTCCTTATTTCCTCGTTGTTGTCAGTATCTTCCGCACCTTGCCCAAGGACTGGGTCAAGACATGCGTCGTATGCACCTTGCCTTCCAACTTGCCCGAACTTTCTTTTCTTCTGCTCCAAGCTTCTCCATGTGTCATAAAGTATTTTGAACGAACGTTCTCTTCGTTGTCTTCCTCAAGGTCTTGACTTGTGCATCGTCTTGCTTAGGATCTAACTCTTCTTGGTGGCGGCTAGGATTTGTATGGAATATATTCTTTCCTTATTGAGTGGATCCCTAGTATCTCCAACAGTTGACCATCTTGATTCTTTCCTTATGTAGCTTTGGCAGGATAAAGGAAATATATATTTCCTTATTTGTGCTCCGCGGTTAGAATTTGCATCCGCTCCTCCAAAGATCTCATCAAATCTTTCCTTTTTAGCTCCTCATTTGCCAACTACTTCATCTTGGGCACAAAGAGTCTCCGAACGGCTTGCCCAAGGTGTTGCTCAAGAAATCTCGCCTTCTAGCTTTGAAATGTCAGGTCCAAATCCCGCACATTTTTAAGCAATCAGTTCCTTGATCAAGGTGTTACTTTCCCTGGAATTTGCTTCTTTCACAGAATGTGACCTGACTTGCCCAAGACTCTTCTCAACTATCTGTCTCACAAAAGTGTGTGCTGCCAGACACAAAGAAACAAAAATAAAGAAAAGAAGACTCGATCTACACTTAGACAAACTCAAAAAGAGCACGAAAAATGGATTTGTCAACATTCCAAACCAGTAGTCTCACCCATCCGCATGTATTTATCAAGCGAATCACTGGGTGAAGCATATGCTAATTGTCGGATAGTTGCAGTGCACTTTTGAAGTGGTGATAATGTAATATCCCGCTAATTTATAAATTATACTTTTAAGTGTTCTAACTATTAAGGGACCTAGGTATGATGAAATAAGAATTTTAGGAAAAACCTAGAGCCTGTTAGGACCTACCATGTTAATTTGGCAGACCGGCAAATCTTTTTAAAAAGATTTATTTAAAAATGAACTTTTCATGCATAAGTCAAAAGTATATACATATTATACTCCTTGCGTAGAGTTTTTCAAAAGAAAAATATTGGCACTAAGTTTGCTTGAAAAGGAGATCATATGTAGAAGTTACGAATTTTCGAGTTTTAAGCATTTAATAATAATAATAATATATTATATAATAAAAAAAAATGAAAATATCTCTATAAATAGCAGGGGGGAGTCGAGACTTTCCTCCCCCCATTCACGCCCAGCACACTTTCTTTCACACACCCCCCCCCCCATCTTTTTCTTCTTTCTTTTTTTCTCTTCGGCAACCATTGTTGGGCACCGAAGCTTCGCCGCCTAACTTTCGAGGTCGAGTCTAGTCATAGATGTACGCCGAGGTAAGGCAATGGAAGCTCAAGAACTCAACGAAGGTGGCTCAGCCACCGTTGGGTAACCGTATCGACCTCGCCGTCGCCGAAATTTTATCATAACTTCACCTCTCGTTTTCTTCTTCGTTTCACGTCCTTTTTTGAAACGGTTTTCTCCTATGCATAGCTCTCATTACATAGAACTCGAGTCACGAAGGGAGTTCGGGACGATGATGGCCAGAAGTGGCCCGAAGGGACCACGACCGACCACCACCACCTCCAATTGTCGGGGTCACCGATGGAGTCCGAAAGCTCCAATTCGGTGGTCGTCCGTTCCTCGGACGTCTAGGGTCCCTTAAGGTTGTGTGTTCACGGCCATGCATTCTACATATCGGCATGATCATATTGTGTTTTCGTCTACGTAAAAGTTTTGCATGCATTATATATATATATATATATATATATTTATATAATACTATTTTTATGTTTTTCTAAAGGAAATTTATTAACCGATTATCATTTTTCGGTAAAATTTATGGTGAATGTAAAGAAAAAAATATAGGATTTTTCAAAAGAAACTGAACTAAATTTTATCGAACGGTTTTTCTTAAAATCGAGAAAAGGCAACGTTACTTCTAGTGAAGTAAAAATGAAGTTGCATGCATGCATGATTTCTTTACATATTTCACTAAAGAATATTGCACTGATTATTTTTGCCTTCTTGGTCAAAGTCGTTTGAAAACCCGGTTGCTGCCAAATTAATTTATTACGTGATAAAAAGAATAATATTGAGCCTAAAAATTTAGTACTACTTATCTATAGTTCCTTTTTGGAAATTAAAGTCAAAATATATTCCATATGACTAACAGGTACCTAGCACTAAAATTTGAGCTCATAAGGATTTACGATTTTCCCGTAATCGAGGAATATCATCGGTGAAAGGTTGGGGATATATACGTAATTTGAGTTATTAAGCTCTCTTCTTTAAATGAAAAATGCATGGATCTCTGTTAAAATATTTTCACGAAGGTATCGACTGTTTAATGCTCTTATCGACCGCTGGGGGTTCTTATTCGGCTTAACACGTCGATTTAAGGACTGTGATCACTTAGTCTCTACTGCGGTGGGTTGATCACCATCGGGTTTTGACTCATGCTATGTTAGGGTGTACAGTTCGCTGAGCCCTATTTGACTGAATGTTTATGATCCGTCGGTGGTAAAAGGCCCGGGACATAACCTATATAAGAGTAACGTCATGTCTTGTCATGTTTAATTTATGCACAAATGTTTTGCTTACTTAGAAGTTATTTTTGTTTTAAAACCTTCTAAGGTAAGTATACTGAACAGAGACTATGTTTTTTGTTTTATGAAAAACCCAACTGAGTGCACTAGTACTCACCCCACATTTTACAAAATTTTTCACAGGCTAAGGAAGCAGCATGATGTGTGTGGCTGAGGAATGGTGTTATTGAGATGACGATTGCTTCATCACGAGAACGGTTTACCGTTCTATACATAAGAATTTCCGCTGCCATGCTCACGTATGTTATAATATTTATGAAATAATTATCATTCACGTATATGTGTGTGATAATATATATGTTTAAAGTCTAAGATCATTTTCTCATTCCACGAAGGCCTCATCGGCCATTATTAATAAAAGTTCATGTTGTCATATTATCATTGTCCATTACATGCATACACATGCATAGGAGAGCTTAGAAGTAGTCGGCCCCTCTTGGACGCTCAACTCCTCAGCCCCTTGTGTAGTGTTCGAGCGAATGCCGACCACACTTGGTGAGCTGGGTGAGTGACTCCTTTTGACGAACTAGGCTCACTAACTTCCGCCTTTGATCGACGGTTCTTATTGGACGATTCGGTCTCTCGAGGATTCTGGATTACCGTTCCTACGAGATGAGCTGTATTATCTCCAACTCCGTCTTTCATATTGGATGATTCGGCCGCTTGGGATTCAGGATTACCGTTCCCATGTATTAATTGTATTATCTCCAATTCATTTCATCTTGGATGATTCGGCCGCTTGGGATTCTGGATTACCGCTCCCATGAATCGAGCTGTATTATCTTCAAATTGCATATGATTCATTTTAGTTCAATTATTATAGACATTATCTTTGCATTGTTTAGCTGTTTGGGTTGTAAAATGACATAGTCAAAGTTATAGAGAAGATGTTGTCCGATTTTTAAGGACAACTATCTCTTATAATGCACCCGAACACAATGCCCCATTTCTTTCCCGCTTCTTTTATAGCCGCCCAGTCATGCCCTTGGCGCGTGCGCCGTCCCTCGGGATTTGGGGCGTGACAGATAAATCATTTATTCCAGTAGCATCTCGCCTCAATGTGAAATAGGCTGAGTACTTGTTCGTTACATCAACGATTTTGAGAAATAACTCTCTCCGTATTCGAAATTGACGACGAAATAGATCTCCATCGGAGATGGGATCCTCACGGAAAGTAATCACAAACGAGACGATCATGGCCATTTTCACGCTCTCGATCCCTATATTTTCTGGGACCACTTCTCCATCGTGGTAGTTGAGTCGAACTGTCTTAGAGCAATTGGTCGAGACAGCTTCTGTGCTGGACACAAAGTTGTGTAAGATGACAGAACTCTCCTCTAAAATAGAGAGAGTGAATCTATCCAAGTATGATTCCCGACAAAGATCATGAGTAATCTGTATAAAGAGCAGAACGACTGGCAGTTTTCTGGAGCTTACTAGAACATATGTCTTTGACACATATTGTGTGCGGAAGTTGTGATTAAATTATTCTGCTCTACACTTAAAAAATATTTTGTTATTAATGTCAAGTGTTCTTTAAGAGATTGATTCAAGTTTACAACTTGCATATTGTGATTTGCTCGCTGGTGAAGTGTGAATACAAAATCAAATAGTGAAATGCATAAAGTAAAGAACACACATTTTTAACGTGGTTCGGGTAACAGCCCTACATCCACGGAAGATTAAACTAGATCGTTTAATTCTTTAATCTTGAATTCCTCAATTCTTTATCCTCGTTGAGTACGAGTTCACTCTTCTTATTTATACTCGCTGAGTACGAGATTTGGGTATTTAGACTTCCTTCACAGTTTTGGGACTGTGAAGGATACTAGAACTATGGCTGGTAAAGCTCTATACTATTGTAAGTTCTAGTGGGTGAGATTCTCAGAAAGATGGTTTTGATTCTCTACTAAGTTACAACACTTGATAGTGTATTTATCATCGAATTGTTGTTGATTGATATCTTGAATGCTGGAGAGAATCTTGCAGCCTTGAAACTTATTTTTTGGGAATCTCTGTGTGCACCAACTACCTTACCCACTCACTTCCCACTCTTTTGTTTCACTCTCGTGAATCCACTATTCCGCGCAGTGTCATTTCTTCTCACTCGTCTTTTTGGTAGGCGTGGTCTATTTAAAGGCTGTAATGAATTATAGTCGTTGCAGTCGTGCAACTTTTATAGAGAGCATTAATAGTGCTTTTGGCTATTGGTTTGTTGACTGTAAATCTATCCGTTGGAGTTGTCCTATGTGTCATCCGACGTGTCATCTGACGTGCATGAACATGTTAGCTGTGATCCATTTAGGTAGATCTGTAGCTTCATCTAGTCTGTGTTGAGCAGCTTGTGTGACATTCTGTTGGTAGACAGAGTGTCTTTGGATATGTCTGATAGACAGTATCTGGACAGAACGTTTCCTACGTTCTGTGTCATATACAGAATAACTTCTTCATTCTGTCTTGAAAGTCCTCTAGAACTAGTCTAAGGTAGATGCTCTATAGATACAGAACATGACTCATGTTCTGCTTCCTTACAATTCAGCATCTTAACAATTCTAAGTCTAGTACAGATTGGGATAGGACTAGAATGTGACTCACGTTCTGTTCCTTTACATTGTGATCTGTAAACTAACTAATAAATAAAACCTATGACTGAGTAGATCTCCTATATACGATTTGTTCAGTTCTGTTCCTCTGATAAACCTTGAGCTTTCTCCTCACATTCTGTTGATCAATCAGTTAGACACACATTATACTTCTTGATTCGCCTCTTGATCTGTTGAACTCCTGAGACGTTCTGCACTTCTGTCCTCTTTTTGTCCTTTGATCTTTTGTGAAGTGACCTCTTCTTCTGGGTAGTAGTTGTTCTGCATCACCACGTTCTGTGTTTGATCATATGTTCACTCCATTCGTGCTTCTGTGTTGTGAATGATCTTAAAATTAAGTCTAGACAGAAGATAGATTAAGTCGTATAAACAGATTGTTACTTACGTTATGTCTTTACATTTTGACTTAATCTTTTACAGTATCATGATCCTATGGCACAGATCGTGACTCACGATCTCTCCTCACAGATTGATCATATGCTCTAATACATGAACTAAATAAGATCAAGCTTTATAGACTAGGTTATTATATCATTAACCTATCTTTACATGTTAGCTGATCTGCTATGAAGAATATAGAAGACTACCTATGGACACAATCTGTCTTTCATCGATCTATCCATTTACACTTAGTCTTCTGCAGAATCTAACTATGCTAGACATTGAATCCTAAGCATCACATAGCAATGAATACGTACAAAAAATGAATCAAACATCTCAACACAATAATGGTTTCACAGGCATCATCAAAACCAAAGTAACATCTTTAGCAACATCAAAAAGGTTCCTAACATTTCGGATAAAATGTTTCCACATTTCATTAATTTCGTGACCATTAGGAATATCATATATTTTTGGGTGTAGTGATTGAATGAGGAATTGAGTAGATGTGAAAGAGATTGTTTTGAGTGAGAATGTTGAATCAAAAACATGTATATATAGAAAAATTGAGTTGTGGTAGATGATGAGTTGAATGATAGTTTCGCGTTGAAGGGTAGTTGTGGTAGGTGATGATTTGAATGATAGTTGTTAGTTGAAGTTAGTAGTTTCGCAAAATTGGAACCACTGGAAGTGTTAAATGACACTTGTTGAGCATAATTGTATCCGTCAGGAGAGTTGAATGGTACTCTTTGAGAAAAGTTGTATCCACCAGTAGAGGCGAATATAAATTGTTGAGGAAAATTTGAGCCACGAGGAGAGTTGAACGCCAATTGTTGAGTCATCATCTCCAACATTTGAGGTGTGATTGGAATTTTTTTGTTCAGGTAGGACATTTGATGAGGTTGAGAAAATGGATAAGAACATTGAAAATTTTGGGTTTCAAAAGCACTAGAGTGGGAAGCTTAAGAGCTTGAATCAGCCATTTTAATTATCAAAATAAAAAGAGGAAGAAAGAAGAAAGATAGAAATGTGAGATGTGTAGAAATGAAGAATTAAAATAGTATATATAGAAATTTTATAAAATATAACCATTTGAAAATCTAACGGCTATAATTAAATTGTATGCACTATTTTTAATATTTTACAAAATAAAATTTTATATATACAAAACAAAATAATAAAGATTAAATGAAGAAGAGTGATGTTGTGGTGGTGATGACAATTTACAAGTGGTGGGGGTCATCATGGAAGAGAAAGTTGCATATTTTGAAAAAGGTGTATTGCAACAAAAAATTGTTTCCTCCTCTCTCTTCATGCATGCTCCCACCGCACCAATTATGGAGCGTGTGTGCCGCACACGTTTATATCACTTGCTTGTAAATAGGAAAAAAATCAACTTCTGTTTAAGAACTCATTTTTTATTTTCAAGTTAACAATCAATTTTTTTGGCTACAATAGTTGTTCTTTTTAGTTTTTATTTTGTGAAATTGCAAAAATGGGTACCCTAAGATCCTCGTTTTCTTTTGGGTTGGGGGCTGAGTAGCTTAGCTTTTTACTCCGGTTTGTATATTTTTTATTAAGATAATTTGATTAATCCCTCAAATTGATGTAAAATCAAGTTAAACATTGGAGAATTTCTTATGTGGAATGATTATTATGTCACCTGTATATCAAATATTTTATTTTTTTGTATCCATTTCTTTCTTGATCATTATTATTTCATGATAGCTTTATTATTACTTCATATGATATGTGATAATTTTATTACTCCCTCCGTCCCGCGAAACATGTTACGTTTCTATTTTAGGCCGTCCCACGAAACATGTTACGTTTCTATTTAAGGTAAAAATTAACAAAAAATAAGGGGGTTTTAATTAAAATTAAAAAACTAATTGCACCAAATAATACGCCTCATTATTTTTCCAAAGGCTGGAACCCCAATTTCGCACCTACTCTCTTGTTATTCTCGCCGCCCCTTCACATCCCTTTCTCAGGTCTGTATCTCTCTCAATTTTTTCGCCCCTCCCTCGATCTCTTCTCCTCCATTGAAGTCCGTTGATTCTCCCGCTTCGAACGATCTATTGGAACCATGTCGTTGCCGCCTCATCCCAATAAAAATGGGTGGATCACTCCTCACCGCCCCCTCACCACTGAAGCGTCCATCGACGGTGAGGTCGCCGGCGGTGAAGGACATCGAAGCCCCCTCCTCAATCGACCTGGATCTGGCTTTAAATCCAGATTTGTCACCGACCAAAGCAACACCAAGTTCAAATACGGCACGCTCCGCTTCCGCCGCCCCCCTGCCGCGATGACCGATGGGAGCGGAGGGCTCGCCAGTGGCGGAGGAGACCAACAGGAGGCGAAAAGGAGCCGCCCGAACCTAATTAGCACGGACCCCTACTGGAACAACGGTGGGTCTTCTGGTTGGGAGTTTCCGGAGGAGTCTTCAAGCGAGGAAGGAGGGGTCGCATATGCAGGGATTGAGGACCTCTCATGCGCTGATTCGAGCCCAGTCTTCTTTCCTTTTCCTATGGAAGGATCACAATGGGACGCCGTTGTGAAAGAGGCTGAGAATCAAATGCTCAAGGAGGGATTTACGTGGTCTGAGATCAATCATGCTAGTCCAAAGAGGCGATGATGGTCAGCCTTCTTTTCTTTGCTGAAATTGGTGAGATCTTTCTTTAATTTTAGCTATGGTCAGCCCCCTTTCTTGTCATTCGAAATTGATGTAGCTGATTGATGAAGAACTGCATATGTAAAGCTTGTTGGATGATTTTTAATGATGTTGCTGAAATTATGAGCTCTGCATATGTGACTTTGTTTGATGATTTTTAATGATGTTGCTGAAATTTCTAGCTCTGCATATGTGACTTTGTTAGATGATTTTTGATGATGTTGCTGAAAATCTCCTATTTGATCATGTATATTCATTACAAAAAAAGGAGATTGCACCATGTTTACACTCTAAACATAGTCTATAGCTAATTGTTCAAAATCTATGTTTACAGAGCATAAACATACAAAAAATGGTGAGTTTTTTCCCCCTTAAACACATGCATTCATAAGCCAATTATGTGCATGATCTCCTGCATTCCTTCATTACAACCCACTTCTTTGAGATGGTTGAGGCATTGAATGACCAACTCCATAGGCACTTCCAAATTGAGGGGTAGTAAGTCTGACCTTATCAAAGCCCCCTTGCCCATATGTGGGATTTTGTAGCAATTTTGGCCTTTGATTTTCATTATCTCCACCATGCATCCTTGTAGGCTCAGAAATACATTGTTCAAAGTGGTAGCATCTAGCATATGAAATGACTGAATCACTGCATTTATGAGCTCTTCTACTGTTTTGGCTGAAGTCTCTAATTGTAATGATTGGATGGCCCTAAACCACCCTAAATCATTAACATTGCAGTCCGGGGAGTTGGGTGGTTGTTGCACTAGCCTGATATTGAAGCCTGATTGACTTGCAGCAACCCTGAACTCTTTATCATTGTCTGAAATGTGCGGCCTTGCATTGTCTTGTTGTATGTTGATTTCTTTGCTAGCACCTAGTGGCCATTTTGACATTATGTCTGGTAGTACCTGTTGAGGCATTAAATGTTGGTACATAAGAACATATACACACTTGACTCCTGCATTAAATGCTGCACTAGAATAGGAGTAATAAACAAGGATTGATTACCTTGTTAATTAGGCAATCTTTAATCACTAGCTTTGTGATTGACTTTATGGATTTAGTCTCAAGTGTGCATTTTTTCCTGTTCTTGCTGCTCCTTTGTGCTGGTACTTCCTCTGAAAATGGGTAAATTCCAATCTTTCCATCGAACAAGACAATTCCATTCTCTGCAATTAATGGTCTTGAAATTGCACACATGAACATGATTTTTGTGATAAAGTTCTTGCTCTTACAAGTACGGTGTGGCTCAGCTTCTCCGGGAGCTAAATAAAATCTGCATGAACCTTTTGTGATATAGAACCATTTTTCGTCGATATGCACTGTGTTGTGCATACTACGAAAGCTGATTACATTGAGAAACCTATCCAACTGTAAAGTTTGGAGAGAAAATATCAATCTTAACAGCTTATTGGGGGCTGTTAAGTCGGGCTTGATTGCTGAAGTATGAGTCTGAATATCTCCAGCGATCACCCATCGCCCCACAGTTGTTTTACTTTTTTCCAATCCTTTAGCCAATCCCCTAATTGAGCCCCTCTTAGATAAATCTAGACTTGCTAGAAGTGTGAGATCAAGGTGAACACTCTTCTTTCGTGTGTATGTAAGCTTACCGCTTCGAATATGTATAGTTTAACCCTCGTCTCGTTGCTTTTTTGCAGATTTCCACAGTCGGAAAATAGTTTGCCGGGAGATGGCGAACTTCACCGTTGCTGCCTTCATCTTGCCTCTAGGTGGCTGACCGTCGTTGCATCCTTCAAGAATGAATTGGACGATTTTGTTTCGTTGCTGCGTCGAGAGATCTCGCCTGACCATTTTTTAGCTTTCTTGTATTTTGTATTTTCTTATATTGTAATGAATCTCCTTTTATAGATTAGCAAATTGACTTAGGTGGGAAAGTTCAAAATTTTGGCTCTCACTTTTGTATTTTCGCATCTGCCCGTCAAATATTTTGGCTGCTTTTGAATTCAGAAAATTTCAATTTTCACTTACTAATTGTGTTACAACTTCACTGCCCAGGTTGTATCGAAATTGGAAAAAAAAATCTTATTTAATTTAATTTTAAATTAATGTTTTAGATTATAAAAAAAATTAAAAAAAAAAACACTTCAAAATAGATTAAAAGATTAATAAATGAAGTGTAATCACTTATCTACTTTATTACCTACCCACTTACAACACTAAACACTAACTCCTTAAATCCCGTGCCGAAAGGAAACGTAACATGTTTCGCGGGACGGAGGGAGTATTACATTAATAAACAAAAAAAGATTTAAATAATAATATCTCGTGCTAGAGTTCACAAATATTACATAAGAGTATGAAATTGAATTCCTTATTACACAACATGTAATCAAATCCCTCAAACATAGATCATATTCATATCCTTTTCTTAGCAAGTAAGAGAATTTCATTAATACTTGTGCACAAACAAATCTCAATATGCTTGGACCGAATTATTGGACTAAAAATGCATGCCCTATAAATGTACTTTTCTCAAACTAAAGAAAAGAAAATTATAATTTGTTAAATACGTCCCGGAATATAATAAGAGCAAACTAGAGGGGCAGCTTTGCAACTGCGAAAACTTCAATTCTAAACCCTAGCTGTCGCCCCCGCCTCACTTACAAGCATCGTAATTTTCATACAGTTATTCTATATAAACACACCCATAAAATAAACCCTAATTCATAATAACTCTATAAAGCTTAGCAAACACCACTGGCCTTTTATGTTTGAAGGTAATGTTTCTTTAGCTATCCAATTATATGGCGTCGTTCCCTAATTCCAGCTCCCTTTCTTTAGTATTTCTTTGTCGAAATGATTTTTTACGAAAGTTTGTACAAGAACTGATTTTGAAAAGTTGTCTTACTCCAATCGGAGGAAGACGATACTTTTACAATCAGAACCTCTGATGAAAAATTTTCGATTCTAAATTTAAATAATTTTCTTATCCATTCTATTTTGGAATTGGGAATATTTCTGGTAATGCCCATATGCCAGTGATGGCGTTAAATATACTTTGAGTGAATACCTCATTATGAAAAAATTTATACATCTGAGGCTTTTGGGCATTCGTATTTTTCCTTTAAAATTGGAGGTTTTGTTAACGAGAATTTATAGTTTTGAATTGTTTTTGAGTGAAATTAAGCAACTAAATCCATATCTAAGCAAGTGATGATAAAATAGACAGGGACATCAGACTCCATCTGGAGAAAAGAACGACTCAAGTCTAATGGGAATCTCTCTGATGCCTACTAATTTCGTGAATGTGTTATCAAATTCTAGTTTTCATGAATCAATTGTTGTTTGCAAATGACGATGAACAGACAGGGACATCAGAATTCCATTAGGATATGATGATTTGTCGATGGGAATCTCTCTGATGCATAAAATTTATTGCTTTAATAATTTTGCAATCGATTTCCTTTAAATTTTCATGCCTTTACCTAAACGTTGCATGGAAAATGTTTGGCCAATGATGCATACATTATATATAATGAGTTTTTAAACACTGATTATTTCTATGAATCATCGTAGCTGAGGCCTTTAGACATCTATTTATTTCCTTTGATTGTTGGACTTGAATTTTTCACTTCTGTAAGCATATGATTTGCCAATGATGCATCTTCTATTATAAATATAAACAGAATGAGATGTTGATATTTTGATTGTCACTACCTCTGAGGCAAATTATTAATTATTATGATCTGAATATTTTGTATAATGAAATAGATACTTGACTTGATTGTCACAGTTTGCATTTGCTGTCTGTTTTTTCCCCAAAATATCATTAAGTTACTCAGTCCAAAAGAAATTACGATTATTGTTTGATCTGGGAAGGTTTTGATAATGGTGCTTATCGACGGTCCGGTGCTGTGTTATTAAAGTTGCAGTACTTAACATAATCATAAGCTATAGCAATTTGAGCCCTTTTCGTCTTTGGAGCCTCTTTTCTCTTTGAAATTGGGCTATTTGCGTTGGGGCTCTTATGTTTTGTTTCATTGTAATTTCCTATAAATTTTACAAGCTGGCTCATAATCATGGAAAAAACTCTACATGTTATATTAAAAAGTTTAAGATCATTGAAAGGTAAATTTACCTGAGGTGCAGCTTCATTCCATGTTTTCTCTTACTTTTTTTTTTCAATTATTAATACGAGCATTTGAAGTCGTGTGATGCATGTTAATAACTTTAGTAAATCATATTTATAACTATCATTTACTAAAATTAGAATAAATTGGGTATAAAAGTTTACTAAAATTTTAATTAATCCGTTCTACTAATATAGTTCCTTTTTTTCGATGAAGATGTTACACTAAAATAGTCTAGCAAATGATATTAAGGTAAATCTAATAAAATAAATTGAATAAAGTAAATAATTCTCAAAACTATAAATATTTAAGTATATTTTGATTTGGTGTTTTATTTAAATAACCATTGACCATAAGCGTATCCTACTTAGAGGTGTAAGTGAATCAAGCTATTTATGAACTATTCGGAGCTCGGTTTGATAAAAGTTTGTTTTAAATTCATTCATTTACTAAATTAACCGAATTTGAGTCTCGAATTGAGCTTGAATAATTTTTCGAGCTGAACTCGAGCCTAAATGTATTTGGTTCGAAAAGTTCGCGAACATGTTCGAATATAATTTAACGAACCGAGATTCGAATAATTCACGAACTTTGTTAACAAGCTTGTTCACGAACCTTAAAAACGAGTTGAACATCAAATAATTCACGAATTTTGTATTCGGACTATTTCACGAATATCTCAAAATAATATAAAAATATATATATTAACAAAATAATTCAATAAAAGAGCTTTTTAACAAACTTGAACTTGAATATTTAACGAACTCGAGCTGAGTTTGAGCTCGGGTTCGAATTTACTATAAAATTGAATATTTAACGAACCAAACTCGAACCGAACTTGAGCTCGATTTTTATTTATCGAATTGAACTTGAGCTTGATTTTCAGATTACGAACCGAGCTCGAACTGAACTCGAACCTTCGATTTTTTAAACGAGCCAAACTTGAACCTTCGATTTTTTAAACGAGTCAAATTCGAACCTTCGATTTTTTAAACGAGCCGAACTCGATCCTGATAGTATTCGGTTCGATTACACCCTTGGTCCTACTTACATGTGTAGGGTCAATCTTACATCGATAATGTTACATGATAAGTCAAAAAAGCTATAAATATTTAGTATTCAATCTAGCACCTATCAATGAACACAAGTGAAGCATGAGATGGTCTGCCCTTAAGCTAGAGTCTACCTACATGAGGTGACCTACTAGAGAGCAAGTCAATCTCTTGCTCTGCTCTCTTGACAAGTAGATCAGACTTTTCTTCGGCTGGTTGACTCAATAATTTGGTCCTTTTTCTTGAACATATTGATATCTCAATCTTATCATTGGACGTCTATAACACGTACCGAGAACCAAATTTCACCGCTCCGGTACTGGAATCGGTTCTTGGTTTCATGAATATTTTGGGTATCAGTTTTACCCGATAGGTTTCGGGTAGAACTGAGAGAATGAAATTTTTAATTATCAATTTTAACCTACGTATTATTAATTATTTTATCCTAATCAATAATAATTAACAATATTTTATTTTCTTAATTTAATCATTACTAAATTAAGGGTTTGATTTGCTTGCTTATTTATTACTCTAAATTAATTTTTACAGTTAACTAATTTATTAAGGGTAAAATTGACAAAATAATTATACATGAGAATTATATGGAACCACCCGCAAATCATGTAATTGAATAAAATTGACCAAATTAATCGGACACAAAAATTGATGCGTATGGTGTTATATTTTAATGCATTAACTTTCCAAATGTGATGCATTTTTAGTATAAATGTAATGCATTATAAAAAATTATCACACGCATGATTTGACTTTAAAAGAGATTGAAATGAAATTTTGGAATTTAAAGTGAAAGTTTTGTTATTTTTATTTTTTTTGTTTTTCTTAAAATTACTGTCATACTAAAAATTAAAACTAAGAACAAGAATTTGGATTTATGTCATCACTGAAATTGGTTTCTATAAAAAAACATCGGTCACTAAAGTGATATATATACAATCAGAAAATTTATTGTAGTTAAATTTTTAGATTACAAAATGATAGATTCCAGACCCATTATGGATCAAGTGCAAGAGTTTTAATTTATTGTGCACGACGTCCACGTCGAGGGAATGATTCTACCGGATGCGTTTACTGTGGCAACCGTAATTGAGAAGCTACCTCCTAGTTGGAAGGACTTCAAGAGTTATCTCAAACACAAGCGAAAGGAGATGACTCTTGAAGCTACGCATCGAGTCGGACGTGTGAAAGCGTGATCCGAAGGTGAAAGGGCCGATGGACGCAAAGGCCAACCTATTGGAGAGAGGCGGTCCCTCCAAGAAGCGTGCTCGCCCAAATGATACGAGCAAGGGGAAGCAAAAGTCGGCATCCCGAAAGTTTGACGGCAATTGCTTTAATTGTGGTCGACCTGGTCACATGTCGAAGAATTATCATGAGCCAAAAGGCAACAAGATGAAGAAACATGCTGCCCACATTGCCGAGAAGGAGTTTGGGGAATGGGATGAAGACGATCTTGCCTCCGTTGTCACCGACGAGGTCAACTTCGTGGACAACCAAAGTGGTTGGTATATTGATATCGGCGCAACCGCCCATGTGTGCGCCGATAAGATTAAGTTCATCACATACAAGGCTGTTGAGGGGAGGAAGCTCAACATGGGTAACCAAGTCTCGTCCGAGGTGGTCGGAGTTGGGGATGTGGTCCTCAAGATGACATTCGGCATCCCGATTACCTTGAAGGAAGTTCTGCGTGTCCCAGACATCTGCAAGAATTTAGTCTCGGGTTCAATACTAGTCAATAAAAGATTTAGATTGGTTTTTGAATCTGATAAATTTGTATTGACTAAGTTTGAAAAATTCCTTGGTAAAGTTATCTTACCTGGGGACTTTTCAAACTCAATGTAATGGCCGTGTGCTGCAAGAGTTTGAATGATAATGAAAAAGCTTTTACTTCCTCTTACTTGATTGAGTACTCTGATTTATGGCATTGTAGATTAAGACATGTAAATCTAAATGCTATAAAAAGATTAACAAATTTGGATTTACTAAAATTAAGTGAAGTCAATACTAAAAAAAAATGTGAAATTTGTGTTGAGGTGAAAATGACTAAGTTACCTTTTCATTCGGTAGAAAGGAGTACGAAACCTCTAGAATTAATTCACACCGATGTCTGTGATTTAAAATTTGTGCAAACTAGAGGTGGTAAGAAATATTTTATTACCTTCATAGATGATTGCACAAGGTATTTCTAAAAAATAAAGATGAGGCTATTGAAGCTTTTAAGAACTTCAAAACCGAAGCCAAAAATCAATTAAGCTATCAAATTAAGATGGTTCGAAATGATGGAGGTGGAGAATATGTAGCTCCGTTTGAGGAATTATGCAACAAAAGTGGTATAATTCACCAAATGACAACTCTTTATTCACCTCATTCTAATGGTGTTGCGGAAGGCAAAAATTGAACACTTAAGGAGATGATGAATGTTTTATTGGTTAGTTCAGAGTTGCCCCAGAACATGTGGGGGAAGCTGTTTTAAAAGCCAACTATATTTTGAATAAAATTCCACTTAAGGGTAAGGATGTTACTCCTTTTGAGTTATGGAAAGGAAGAAAGTCTTCATACAAAAGATCAAATATCTTAAAGTGTTGGGGTGTTTGGCGAAGGTTAAGTGTCTCTACCCAAACAAGTTACAATCGGCCCTAAAATAGTTGACTGTATTTTTATTGGATATGCACTTAACAGTAGTGTCTATCGATTTGTGAATAACAAATCGAAAGTACCAACATGATGGTGAGAACAACAATTGAATCAAGAAATGCTATATTTTTTGAGAACATATATCCTTGTAAAGATAAAGATATAATTGAAATCAATTCTAGTAAAAGAATTGAAGAAGAAACCACATTTTCTAAATCAATGGATGAAGACCCAAAACCGCGCAAGTGACAAAGGCGTAATCTAGAAGATATAGAACCTAGATGAGGTAGTAGAGTTAAGACTCAAAAGACATTTGGTCCTGACTATGTATCGTTCATGTTGGATTATGAACCAACAACAATCAAAGCAGCTTTCTCTAGGGCAGACGCAGAGCTCTGGAGAGAAGCTATACAAAGTGAAATTGACTCAATTATGCAAAACCGCACTTGGGTGTTGGTTGATTTACCGAAATTTTTATTCAAGTGGATCCTTAAAAGAAAGTTTAAAGCCGATGGGTCAATTCATAAATACAAGGCTTGGTTAGTAGTCAAAGGCTTTAAACAAAAAGATGAGTATGATTTTTTCGATACATATTCACCAGTGACGAGAATTACTTCTATTAGAGTACTTCTCGCGATTGCGGCTTTGCACAATCTCGAGATTCACCAAATGGATGTTAAAACTGCATTCTTGAATGGTGAGCTCGAAGAAGAAATATATATGGAGCAACCTGAGCGGTTTGTAGTACCTGGCCAAGAGAGGAAGGTATGCAAATTGGTGAAGTCTCTATATGAGTTGAAACAAGCGCCGTTATAATGACACTTGAAATTTGACGACGTGATGTTGTCAAATGGCTTCAAAATAATGAGTATGACAAAGGTGTTTACATTAAGAACACCAATAACGAATATGTTATAGTGTGCCTCTATGTAGACGACATGTTAATCATGGGTAATAATATCTGAGTGATTAACGAAACTAAGTTCATGTTGAAAAGAAATTTTAACATGAAGGATATGGGGGTTGACGTGATTCTGGGAATTAAAATTCTAAGAAGAACAGACGGAATCAGCTTGTCACAATCTCATTATGTTAAGAAATTGCTCAAAAAGTTTAATGCGTACGATAGTTTACCGGTTAGTCGAATGTTGAGAAAGTGCTCAATGTTCACTTGAGTAAAAACCAAGGTGAGTCAATTGCACAAGAAGACTATGCAAGAGTGATTGGGTGCTTGATGTATCTAACGAATTGCACTCAACCTGACATAGCATGTTACGTGAACAAATTGAGTCGCTACACGAGCAATCCACGCAAGGAGCATTGGAAAGCTCTGGTGAGAGTATTGAAATACCTAAAGCATACTCAATATTATGGGCTAAATATTGGTAGATACCTTCCGGTACTTGATGGGTACTGTGATGCTAATTGGATCTCGAACACAAAGGATTCACTTTCAACAAGTGGATATGTGTTTACGATCGGGGGTGGAGCTGTCTCGTGGAGATCCACGAAACAAACGTGTATAGCCCGATCCATCATGAAATCTGGTGGTTTAGATAAAGCTGGTGAAGAAGTCGAGTGGTTAAGAAACTTTCTCGAAGATATTCCATGTTGGTCAAAGCCAGTGCCTCCAGTGATGATTCATTGTGATAGTCAAGCTGCTATCGGGAGGGCAAAGAGTGGCTTGTATAACGGTAAGTCTCGACATATCCGTCGGTGACACAATACCGTAAGACATTTGATCACAACAGGGATTATCACAGTCGACTATGTAAAGTCATTGGATAATCTAGCAGATTCGTTAACCAAATGGTTAAATTGAGATCAAATGTTTAAATTGCTAGAGGGAATGAGTTTAAAATCCACAACATAAGAAGTTGTCATAGTGATAACACAACCTTGATGACTGGAGATCCCAAGAACTTGGCTATGGAAGGTTCAAAGCCATAAACTACATATTCTAATACTTTAACACTTCATGAGGACAGAGCTTGGTGTTGCATCTGCATTTGAGTTATTTCCACTCATGTGGGGGATTGTAAGAATCGCTTTTATATATAAAAATATTTATTTATATGTATATGGTGGTCAATGAAGTTTGACCAAGTTTTTAAGTGACGTGGCATTTAATTTAAGAAAATTAAATGACCTAGGATAGATCTATGTTTCGAGTAGAAGATCGTGGTTATTTATTTTCTCTAAACCGATTCCGGTGAGTGAGAAGTAATAGTATAAAGTGAATCTCTTAAATAAAGGAGTTATGTGTTTAAGACTAAGTATGAAGAGAAATATTTGTCCCACATTGGTTATGAAACCATCATTCATCATGTATATAAGGAGGTTACAAAATCTTATGGTTTGACAAGTTGGGTCAAAGACCATTTGGCGCGCGTCGGCCTGCTGTCCTGGGGCTTATTTTTCCTAGCGGCCTGTCCCAGGCCACTTGTGCCACTAGCTATGCCAACATGTGGTTTGTGCCATCTGTTGTGCCACAGATGGCCTGGGCCAGCAGATGGTCTGTGCCACTGAGCAGCTAGCTGTGCCAACGATCTGTCTCAGACGGCCTGTGCCACTAGTTGTGCCAGCAGGTTGTTTGTGCCACGGAGCAGCTAGCTGTGCCAGACGACCTGTGCCAAAGGTGGACTGTGCCATTGAGCAGGTGGTCTGTGCCACTGGGCAACAACTTGTTGTGCTGCTGAACAGATGGTCTGTACCACATGCTGTGCCGCTGAGCCGCGGTCTGTGCCAACGGCCTGCCCCACGATC
Organism: Leonotis leonurus; assembly: GCA_026898415.1. Lineage (NCBI taxonomy): Eukaryota > Viridiplantae > Streptophyta > Magnoliopsida > Lamiales > Lamiaceae > Leonotis > Leonotis leonurus. The sequence continues at coordinate 1,417,925 of JAPKLX010000054.1, forward strand.
TGTCCCGAGACATGTCTAACTTAACCTTATGGAAAATTAGCTAGCTCTTCGTTGTGGAGAATGAGCTAGCTTGAGTTGAGAACGATCTCCTCATTCTCTTGTGATATCATGTTGTGATATCAAGCTCCTTGAGTTGATCTTGTGATCAACCTGTGAGATCGATCTGTGACATATAGTTCTTTATCAAGTTGTGATGTCAAGATCCATATCAGTGAGATTATGATGAATGTGGACAAAAGTATGTTAAGGTTAGGTGGATTAATTATAATTAATTGCCACAAACATTTGTAACTCCTATAACGTTCAGTGAATTGATGAGCATCAATTGTCATGAATGGACATTAATTGTCATCAACTCTTGCAACTCCTCTTGAGTGAAATTGACCTATATATAGGTGGTCTCCATGTAGTACACACACGCGCGAGAAACCCATTAGCATTCACAAGCAAAGCATATTGTCGCATTCTTCTTTTGTGCATTTTAGAAGAAAGCTCTGTTCTTATCCTTTTCCAGTTCGCCGGAGCTCGTTGGTTTGTTGTGCTGCCACAATCAAGACGTCGTTGTTTTATCTTTGGAGATGATACGTTGAAACCATGAGCACTACTGGGGTGTATTTCGTCTTGCGGAAAGAGAATTCCTCGACTCGGCGTTATTCTATTATTTTAATTTTATTACCTTTGTAATAGAATAGATTAGTAAGTTTGCTATTGTAATCTGTAATCTCTTTTCCCAAAATTTTATTTCCCTTTATTTCCCAACACCAACGTGAACATTGCAAAGTATACTTTTGGTTTGATAAAAGATTAAGAAAAAGTTGCAATACACGAAATTCAAAATATTCATTGTGTTGCCAAAATAGTAAAACTAAACCATCAAGAATCGAAAGCCCTCCACCATTGTTGCATGACTTGCTTTACGAGAATGATGCAAAGAGCAAGCATTTTCGTAATGCAAAGAGCAAACATTCTTTTTTTCAATTATTGTTAGTTTTACTTTTGTTATTTATTAGGCATATTAATTTTGGCAAAATGTTGATCTACGTGCATCGCACGGGTGGATGTACTCTATTTAACTGAAACAATTCTTAATTTCATAAATATTATAACATACTACGAACAAAAAAATGACAAAATATGTGGGAATAATATAATAAAAGAAGATTGATAATTAATATTGTTTAAGATAAATAATATACAGAATCTCATAAAACATGGAAAGAGTCAAAGAGGCAGTTATAGTAATCCCTCTGTCCCCATAAGCATGACACAAAATTTTTGGACACGGTTATTAATAAGAGTGTATAAAGTAGTGTAAAAATGATAAAGTTGGTAGGGTGCATGTCTTTTTAAATGAATAATTTTTACTATTTTAAAAATGTGTCAAATTTAGTGGGACGCAAAAAGTATTAATTTTACCATTATATTCTGGTCCATAGAAAAAGGAAAGAAACGAACATTATATAATTAAAATATAGATTAAGTAGCGGCCATAGATTTTGAAAGATGAAAGGTGTAGATGAGTTTATAATTCTCATATAATCATTAGTTCTTATTTGATCCAACATCTAGTACATATATACACTAATGATGGTAAGACAATCGTTGGTAACCGCATATGCATTTAAATTTTATAAGTAAATTGAAATAATAAAATGAACCAGGTCATACTCATGCATGCATGGTGTGACCCTATTGCTAAGTTTATAGATATTTAGTTATAAAAAAAAAGTTATAATAAAATGTTGATATTAAGGGCCCTATATAAAAGGTTGAAAGTCTGAGAAACAGTTTAGAGGCTCATGTATTACGCCTTATAAATTATACTAATAGTTAATTAATTTCTTTGATTTTTTGAAAACGTTTCTCTATCACTTGAATAAATAGGCCTGTAATATTTTGTACATATATAATATCTATATTGAATCCACAAATCACAATTTTATATATTTTCTATCACACCCTAAAATTTTCGTTTTTTGGTTTGAGAATAATCGTTTTTATTGGTATAATATGCAATGGTGGGTATTTATTAATTAATGGACCAAATCACTTAATACTAAAGTGTATTTAGTTCATTTTAATATGTTTGAAATGTTTAATATTTTTGATTTTGTTTGAACTAGTTGTAATAGAGAAAATTTAAATATTAATGAAAAATAGAAAAAAAAATCGGTTTCGACCGGTAGTAATCGGAACCGAATTGAGGAACCGAACCGATTCTTCGAATACCCAATTATCTGATCGGTTCTGGAACCGATTCTTAAAATTTGATGATTTTCGGTTCGGTTACCCGGAACTGAATCGATTCTCACCCCTACCTATATTGATCTAGTCAACTTGTGTTGTGGCCATGTCAGATGTCATGTAGGACGAATTCAAACGGCTAGAAATTTAGTCAACATCCAACAACTATATTAACATTTAATGTTATTATTTAATGTTGCAACCTGTCTAAGAGCCGAGCAATAGATTGACTTGTCCGAGGGCATATCGAATGCCAATCCGTCCAAGAGGGAGACCAGATCACTAAGGTTGGAGCAACCTACCTATATTGATCTAGTCAACTTGTGTTGTGGTCATGTCATATGCCATGTATGACGAATTCAAACGGATAGAAATCCAGTTAACATCCAACAACTATATTAACATTTAATGTTATTATTTAATGTTACAATGAATAGTTTTCAAAATTGGAAACTATAAATACTTTAAACAATTTTCAGAATCCAGAAAATTCAAGAGCCATAAACGATGAAGAAATCTTCAGAACCTCAACTAATATATCAACAATAAATCAATAGATTTCTCAGTGTTGCTTATTCTTAGATTTCAATATTCCGAAGAAAAACAAATCTAGAAATATACCTAAGTATCAAACTTTCGACCGTATTATATCTAGAATTTTCCTCAGATTTTATTGTACTCTGAGAGAGAGAGAGGGTAGAAGAAAAAATAGGAGAAGATTGTAAGAAAAGGAATCTATTTTTTATGCTATTCTTGGTGGGTAAGATTTTAAAACCAAGTACATATAGGGGTATGCATTAGTTGGTCAGTACAACCAATCGATCAAATTTTTATGAATTGAAAAGAAAAAATAATAATCGAATCAACTAATGAAAGTATATGAACCAAATCGAAATCGGCCGATCAAAATCGTTCTATTTTGGTTGGTTTTTTAACCAAACTATAATATATATTTTTATCAAATATTTAAGTTATACTCCATCCGTCCACCAAAATGGTTTACGTTTTGCCATTTTGGGATGTCTACGAAAATGGTTTAGATTTGAAACTTTCTTTTTATAGCAAGTGGACCCACCACTTTCATCACATACAATTCAATTTAAAACAATACTTTAAGTGAGACTCAAACTCCACTAACTACTCACAACCAATTTAAAACAATATATGAAGTGGGACCCTAACTGCACTAACTAAATATCCCTATTAAAGTCAAAACAAAATATTAAAACCCGTGTCGGGTCAAACCGTTAACCATTTTCATGGACAGAGGGAGTAAATAATTTACAAAATGAATTTTCACAATATATATATATATATATATATATTAAGTTTTAATTTTCCAAAAATAAAATATATTATATAATTATATATATTAGTCAAAATATAATTATAATTATTTAACATTTATATTAATTACATATATATAATATTTATATTAATATGGTTCGGTTGGCTGAGTTACCGAACGAATAAAAAAGGAATTAAAAAGCATAAATCGTAATCCGAAATAAAACATATCAGTTCTAAGATTTATAAACCGAACCGGAAATCAATTCAAATACAAAAGCAAACTGAACTCGTCTATGATGGAGCTCGGATAAGGTGCTCACGATTCCGCAGGATCCATAGATCTAATAAATAAATTAAAATATGCAATTTTAAACACATACTAAATACCAAAAATAATCACAAAAAGATAAAGAGAAAAATCGAGCCACTTGTATGCTTCTAAGGAAATCGAATTATACCACTTCATGTGTTGGCCGCCAATTGTATTGAAGAGAGACGAATTGAATCGTCAACTACGAACAACAATATGTTCCGAGATATGCGAATCAAATCCGACCTCTAAAACTTCTTTCCTATTATCCTGACCTACAATTCGACCATCTGGATTTATCCGAAAGGTAAGGGAAGAAAATTGCAGTGTGGAATATTGAATTTTTGACACTGTGTGGTGACCGATTTCTCTAAGGTTTTATTAGCATGTATAATCGGTCACTCCCTCCTTCTATGTATAGATATGTTGTGGGTTAGCTCAGGTTTTCAAAGAAAAATGGGCATGGACCTTCCAACATAAGACCAAATCAAATCATATCTCTAATAATTCATTAATTAATGGTTCGATCAACTTTGACTATCATTAATTAAGTTAGAAATTATAATATGATTTAAATCTTATATTAATATTTATCGACTCTACTATATGATAAATATTGAACTATTCGGCACCCAATCAAATTACGGATGTAACATTCTTTTGTCATAAATTACTTCTCGCATTTAAGATTCGTTATCTATTAATTAATTAAGTCTACTGACAACTTATATTACTTAATATATTTATTTGTAAGTGATTTGGTTCAAACTTTTATTATATATACAATATGTAGGAATCGTGTGTGTGTGTGTGTGGTCAATGAAGTTTGATCCGATTTTCAAATAATGTGGTATTTAATTAAAATTAATTAAATGACCAATGATCGATCTACGTTGTGAGTAGATGATCGTGGTATATTTATTTTCTCTAAATCGATTTTCAGTGAGTGAGAAATAGCTGATTGAAGTGTGTCTCTTGAATAAAAGAGTTACGGGATTAAAAGACTTGATATGAAGTTAATTCTTATCCCACATTGAATAATGAATAACGTTTGGGCTGGTCTTGAGCTTTGAGCTTTGGCCTTGGGCTTGAGACCTTTGACTTGTAGTCTTGGACTTGGCCCAATAGAGAAAACTCAACAGTCAAAACAGTGGAAGCTCAAGAGCCAGCGCTCCAAAACCTTCCTGCTAGTCCATGGCTTTCAATGGCCATCAATTCCAGCGGTCCATAACCTTCTTGGGGTGGACCTTGGCCTATAAATAGGTCACCTCTTGCATGCATTCCGTACACACAACAAACTCAACATCTCTCTTGCATACAAGATTCATTTCAACTCGAAGGCCGGGATAGCTCGGCTCAACCCATCGGGCAAGAGTCATACTAAGGGTTGGTTCGGGCTAGCTCGTAATTAGTTCGGGCTGTTGAAATCCAAACCCATACCAACCCATCACGAATCACTAGGCCAACAAACCAAATCGGCCTATGAATTAAAAAATTATATTTATAAAATTGAAATATAATGTGAATCAATTATATTTTATAAAATTCAAAAATAAATAAAATTATTGTATCAAGATATTAGTTTATTATATTATTATATTTAATGTAGGATTGTTAATTTATTTTAGTAGAGTACAAAAATAAGTTTGTAATAAAATCAAATAAAATGTAATATTTCTAAATGGTATAAAATTATTATCATAAATAAATTTTAATTTAATTATAAGATATTGAAAATATAATTATTATGAGAGAAATGTATTCTAAATATTGTGAAAAAAAAAGTTAGAATAATATTAAAACGTATGGGCGGACCAAATTTGCCAAAGTCCGTATGCCCGTCGGGGAAGGCTAGTTAAGCCTGAAACTCTTTGGGCTTCTACATTTGAGCCCAACCCAACCCTACTTACGGGTGGGCCGGGTAAGCCCATTGACTTGGGTCATTTCAGGCCAATTTTGATAACTCTAAGCAGCATATACATACTGATATCATTATGTCAACTCAGGTCAGCTCTAGCATCGAAATGATACCACAACCATTATCGACTACACTATCCAAGTCTGTCTAGGTTGTGAACTTTATGTAATTAAAGAACCAATTATGTTACATTCTGTGATTATCGATCCACCATAAAGTCTACAATGTAGAAAATAGACTTGTTTGCAATAAAATAATTTATAAACTAATGATGAAAATTTATTTTCATAAAATAGAAGTGAAAAAAAGTCTATTACAACACTCAATATCATAAACCAGGGTTGTGCAGGGCGTGGATGACAGGTGGAGGGAGAGTGTACCTTTGAGGTACCCACCAAATTTTTTCTTTAGAAAAAAATTACTCCCTTCGTCCCACTAATGTAGTCCCCCTTCTTTTCTACACGCAAACTAATATTTTACTTTATTCTCTCTACTTTATTAGTTATAAAATTTGTCAAAAAGGAAAATGAGACTACTTTCGTGGGATGTCCCAATCGGGAAAGAGGGACTACATTGGTGGGAAGGAGGGAGTGTTATTTTTGGGAGAAAATTAATTACAAATTACCATAATAAAATATTCCTGTATAAAAAATATTCAAAACTTAAAAAATCTAGAAATTTTTTATTTTATTTTGATAAAATTGTGAATATATATATATATATATATATATATATAAATTATAAAAGAGTTTTTTCTCTTCTGAGAACCCTAGGCGGCTAGAGTTTTGCGAGAGTACATCATTCATCCTCTTGGATTGGTATTGTCATGTTCTCATTAATCAGAGAGGGATAGTTTGTCCTCACTTTTGCAATATAATCAATCGCATTCTTTAACGAGCACTGATTAAGGACCCAAAAGAAATAGCTCAGTTGGTTTCAAAACTCAAGCTATCGAACGAAGCGTGTACTTCAAGAGTTACTATCATGAATGATGAAATCATAAGAGGACAAAAAGGGTAACAAACATGGCTATTGGGCGTGTTTTCTCTTATAAGAAAGTTAATTGAAAAACACTCAAAACATATCTCTCGTGGATTGTCCGAGCACGTGGGAGAATTGAGGTGGACTTTTTAGGGCACAACCGATTCGTGGCCAGCTTCTCATTAGAATCGGACAAATGGAAAGCACTGGAGGGAGGTTCGTGGAATTTCTTCAATGACCTCATGCTGCTGCAAAAACTGGAACTGGGCAGTGTGGAGGAGGTTGACATGGGGATTAGAGAGAATGGAGTAGGGAGATATGCTAGAATGAGAGTCAGAAAGCTTATAAACTCCCATATAATCCATTGTGTGCCAATAAGCACAAAAGATATGGGGACTGAAACCTCAGTCATAATCCTCTAAGAGAAGATGCTCCCACAAGTCCTAAAGTCACCCCCCGCCCCCCGACCAACTCTAGAAAATGGCTCCAAACAAAAATCTAAAGAGAAAATTAAGTGTGATACCCCTCCTGGAAAGGTAAACTCATGGAAGAGGAAAGAAAATGAGGTGAAATGACACAAGAATAGTATGACACAAGATGTTACACCCAACATAGATGCGAGCCCAAAACGCTTATGCACAAATAACTTCAGTATAGGCGTTTGGGCCTCAGCGACCAAAAAAGCTTGTTTTATGAAAAACGAAGGTGAAGATAACCTCTTTAACTAAAACATATCAGCGGTGGCTATTGAGAAGCCCCGTCGGTGCGAATGAGTTTCCTAGTATGGTAAGCACTTGGGTTGGGGGGAGCCCGTGCAGTCAACGAATTTTGTCAGCTTCTTGCCGATACCTCCCCTGGCTTGGTCTTTATTTGTGAAACAAGAGTATCTAAAACTAGAAGTTTATAGTGGAAAAACATCTTGGGTTACGAAGGATTGTTTATGGTGGATGTGAAATGACAAAGAGGTGGCCTTTTATTAATGTAGTGGACTGGTTGGGAAGTAAATGTTATGTCCTACTCCACGGGACACATTGATTGTAGCATAATAACAAACGACAAGAAATGAAGATTCACGGGATTCTATGGGAACCCCATACCCAACGAAAGTAAGCACTCCTGGGAGCTTTTGCTACGTCTATGTGGTATCAAGGAGCTAGCCAACCTTCCTTAGGTTGTGGGAGGTGACTTTAGCGAAATCCTTAATTGGAATGAAAAATGAGGTGGCAACAAACGTGCGCTGCACTAGATATTAGTATTCAGAAACGCCCTACACACATGCAACCTCAAAGATGCTTTCTCATTAAATTTTGAATTTACTTGGAGCAACCAACGTAAAGGAAAATTTGAGATTCTCTCAAGACTCGATCAATTTGTGGTCACTCCATGCTGGTTGGAAGTGTTCGGCCTTTCGACTATTACTACGCTGGACACGTATGGTTCTGACCACAGAGCAATACTTCTTAAAATTCAATTGGAGGCCACAAAGATCGAGCAAGAGGGGTGAAAAACGGTTCCATTTTGAACAAAAATGGTTTATTGACAAATCTTTCATCGAGGATTTCATCACCCACTGGAAAGATAACATGCATGGTTCACTACCCCAAAGACTCGAACGAAGTAGGGGATTCCTTTTCAAGTGGGCTCGCAGAAGATTTGACGCCCTTGGGAAGCAAATCTCCAAACTTCAGCAACAAAGAGTAACACTTTTCAACCAGTGGAATGGAATGTGCAAAGAGCTAAAAAGGATAAATGAAAGCATTGAAGACTTGACGAAGAAGGAAGAAATACACTGGAGGCAAAGATCAAGAATTAATTGGCTCGCTCATGGAGATCGGAACACCAACTACTTTCACCACCTCGCCTCTGTAAGAAAGAAAATGAACATAATCAAGGCTCTTCTTGACAAGGATGGAGTCTTGGTCACCGAGGAGGAGGACATCGTGCTGATTTTTGAAAGTTACTACGCAGATCTTTTTCAATCTGTCGACCCAAATAAAGATGTCGTGAGCAAGGTAATTGAGATTGCAAAGGACAGAAAGGTTGATGGGAAGAAGAATCTCTATGGGGGAACGCTACACAAAATAAGAGGTTTGAAAAGTCCTTTTCCAAATGCATCCGACAAAAACACCTATCCCCGACAAATTCCAGCCGATTTTCTACCATAAACTTTGGGGAGAATTGGGTAGAGATATCACTCGAGACTGTCTCACATCTTGAATAACGATGGGGGAGACATCGCTGGCTGGAACAATACATACATAACCTTAATTCCTAATGTTAAAAACCCACAATATATCAAGCAATTTCGACCAATAAGTCTCTGCAACACTACTTAAAAGATTTGTGTCTAAAGTGATTGCGAATAGGTAGCGAAGATGGCTACCTACGGCTATCGATGAAACTCAAAGAGCGTTTATTTTCTTGATGGATTATCTTGAACAATATACTTGTTGGCTTGGAATGTATGCACTGGATTAGCAACCAAAATAAATCAAAAGGAACATACACAGCAGCCAAATTTGACATGAGCAAGGCTTTTGATAGGGTGGAATGATCATTTATTGATATGATGTTGAGGAATTTGGGATTGTAGAACCACGCGGTGCGCCTAATCGTGCGATGCATTACTACACACCATTTCTCCTTTGTGATAAAATGGAAGTGTCTACGGAAATGTGGTTACATCTAGGGTGGTCAGGCAAGGTGATCATCTCTCGCCATATCTATTCATAATTTGTGCGCATGGGCTATCCTCATTACTCAAATACTACATGGAGCAACATTTGTTTTTTGGAATAAAAGTGACCTGGCACACCCCAATGGTATTGCACCTTTTATTCGCACCTTTTCTTCGCATATGACAACCTTCTTTTCCTCACAGCCGACGACAATGGCCCCCATCATCAAAGAGGCACTCAAACTGTATTTAGCCGCATCAGGACAACTTATTAACTACGATAAATCGACATTGACATTTAATCCAAATGTCAAGGCGGAAGTGGTCCAAAAACTGCAGCGAAATTTTGGAGTTCAAGTTGTAAACGACCACTCTATATACATTGGTATGCCAACTTTCCTTATGAGGAATAAGAGAATCCAATTTGACTTCCTGATAGAACGACTCAATAACAGGCTCGGGTCGTGGAAGAACATCACCTCCGCGAGTGGGGGAAAGAAGTCCTCATAAAATCAATCATTCATGCCATTCAAACTTATGTCATGTCTTGTTTCCATGTGCCGGTAACAACTTGCAGAGACATTGAACGGGACTGCGCTAATTTCTAGTGATGAGAATATGAAAAAGGAAATAGGATGCATTGGATGCAGTGGAAATCGTTGTGTCAACCAAAAAGTCGTCGAGGAATGGTGTTCCGAGATCTCGTTGCTTTCAACAAAGCCCTCTTGGCAAAACAATATTGACTGCACAAATCATGAAAGCTAAATACTTCCATAACAACAACTTCTTGGATACAAAAATCTCATGCAACTCTTCCATGTGGAGGTCTATTTTATGGGGCAGAGATCATTATTGATGGATTGAGGTGGTGAATAGGAAATGGGAAGATAGAAGGTGTATTTAAAGATGCCTGGTGCTCGGGTTTTTACTCGGGACACCTTCTGAGTAGAGGCAAAGGAAAAGACGACATGAGAATTGCTGAGTTTCTAGATGGCCCGCACCAATGGGATTGGGGGAAAATCGCCACTAATCTCCTATCAGTCGAAATCGATGAGGTGCTGAAATTAGAGTGAAGATAAGATAACGATGATACAACTTTCTGGCCTTACAGTTCAAAAGGTGAATACACAGTCAAAATGGGATATTTAATTGCTATGAGATATCATACTCCACCATGCTACTCCGCTGAAGATGGTAGATGCTCATGGTGGAAATTCTTATGGAACCTCGATGTGTCATCCCGTGTTCGTATCTTCGCATGGCGGGTTTTGAAGCAGGTAATTCCCACTGAGTGGAACCTCCACGAGCACCACGTCCCAAACGAAAGAATGACTTTCCCTTATGTCCGTCGGTGTATTGAAAATTTCACACATGTGCAGAGAAGCTAACATGGTTGCACATGAGTTAGGACACTTTGGAAAATCGTTAAATTTTATCGAATTATGGTAAGATTTTGGGCCGACGTGGCTTCATACTTATGTACTGAACGATATTCATGATTAATGTTACTTTGATTTTTCCCGCACAAAAAAAATTATATTTAAATTTATTGAAGCGAGTTGGAACCAAAAATATATATATATATATATATATATATATATATGGGAAAATGATTTTAAAATACACGAAATTTTGCCGTTTTATTAATTCTAACACGAACTTTAAAAAATTATTGACAATACACAAACTTTGTTACTTACTCAATTTATGACATATAGTTGACTTTAAGTGAAATCGAACCTAACATGACATATTTTATCCTACGTGGGCGAGACATAGCTCCACGTCAAATAAAATATGTCATGTATTGTCAATAATTTTTTAAAGTTCGTGTTAGAATTAATAATACAGCAAAAGTTCGTGTATTTTAACATCATTTTCCCTATTATTTAAGAAAAAATATTATTATCTCCTCTTTAAAACGTAAAACGACGTCGTATTGTGTCCTACATGGGCGAGACACAGCTCCACGTCAATGAATTATAACTCCCAACATCTTGTTATTTTTATTAGAGTAACATTAATTCTCATTATATATATATATATATATACACACACATATATATAATGATCCAGATCACTTCCTATTTTATAACCAAAAAATCACTTTTTATATGAACTACATCCTATATATATATATATATATATATATATATAAAGGTATAATTTGATGAAAATCAAGTCTTATATAAGAACTAAAATCTATGCATTTTATGCATTATATTGGTGCATTACACGTAATATACAATTTCATAACATTATGATGATTTTTTTATTCACTAACCAATGCATTATAATTTCAATGTATTTTATGTATTATAATTCATTGATGTGGAGCTGTGTCTCGCCAACTTAGGACACAATACGACGTCGTTTTACGTTTTAAAGAGGACACAATAATATTTTTTCTTAAATAATAGGAAAAATGATGTTAAAATACACGAACTTTTGTGGTTTTATTAATTCTAACATGAACTTTAAAAAATTATTGACAATACATAATATATTTTATTTGACGTGGAGCTGTGTCTCGCCCACGTAGGATAAAATATGCCATGTCAGCTTCGATTTCACTTAAAGTCAACTATATGTCATAAATTGAGTAAGTTACAAAGTTTGTGCATTGTCAATAATTTTTTAAAGTTCGTGTTAGAATTAATAAAATGACAAAAGTTCGTGTATTTTAAAATTATTATATATATATATATGGGCCGGATCTAATAGGATCCAACCCTTAGGTGTTAACTATGATCCAATTAGTACTGTAGATCAATTGTATTTGAACGATCAAGATTCAATATAATTATTATACTAATTAAAATTAATATAATGATTATTTATTATAAGTAAGGTCAAATTAGTAATTTACATTATGGAGATGAAATTTAAATTAAGAAAATTGGTTGAAATAGACCTAAATTTTGGCACTACGATCAAAAAAATAGAATTAACAAATCAAATAAAATCCAATAAACAAGATAAAGTGCATTTAAAATTTCAAACTCTATCTTTTCCCCTAATTAAGCTGTTGATACATTATTCAGTTATATATAATAATTAAGCAATATTATACCAAAAAATAAGTTATGCGATGTTCTAAAATAAGTAATGTAATTATTGATTACAATATATTATAAGTAGAATTATATATAATAATTTAAGCATTATTATACCACAAAATAAGTCATGTGGTACTATAAAATAAGTAATGTAATTATTGATTACGGTATATTCTAATTAGAATTATATAAAATAATTAAGCATTATTATACCACAAAATAAGATATTCGATATTTTAAAATAAGCAATGTAATTATTGTTCACGGTATATTCTAATTAGAATTTTATATAATAATTAAGCATTATTATACCACAAATTAAGTTATGCGGTGTTCTAGAATAAACAATGTAATTATTGATTACGTTATATATTAATTAGAATTATATATAATAATTAAGCATTATTATACCACAAAATAAGTTATGCGGTGTTCTAAAATAAGCAATGTAATTATTGATTACTATATATTATAATTAGAATTATATATATATAATAATTTAAGTATTATTATACCACAAAATAAGCTATGTGGTGTTCTAAAATAAGTAATGTAATTATTGATTACAATAAATTATAAGTAGAATTATATAAATAATAATTTAAGCATTATTAAATCAAAAAATAAGCTATATGGTATTCCAAAATAAGCAATGTAATTGTAACATGATTGAGATTTATAAATCATTAATTGATATAAAAGGAAACTTGAATGCTTAATTATGGCAATAGAAAACTTAATACTTATTAAATCACAAAATATATAACCTTTAAAATAATAAAATAATAACATAATATTAAAATAATTGAATAAATTATAATCATAGATCAAAATAAATCAATGATTAGTAATGAATCATAATTAACACGTGGAGATAAAAGATAATATTTCAACTTCCACTATCTGTATATCTTACAAATATAAAAACTCGTATCTTGTTGGGTTTCAATGGTGGAAATAGGAACAATAACGAAAACAAGTAGAATAGAACAGCAGGAATTACGTGGTTCGGCTCAAAATTAAGCCTACGTCAACGGGAGTACAGAGATCAATTCACTAATTTCAAAATCGAAAGAAGTTACAGAGATTACAATGAAGAACACTCAACGATTTACTCTCTTTCTTTCCCCTCGTGTATCACTCTCCCTCTCTCTCTAGAAATTTACAAGTGAATATGAAATTGCAAAACTTGAGTCTTCAATCACTGAGCTTCGAGCTATATATAAGACACGAGAAAAAATCTCATGGAAATCACTAGAAAGATGGAGATGGCAATTCCTGAATATTCCAGATTGATTCCGTTAGATGCAACTAACTCCCGTACAATCCAGATGATTCCTGCCACTCACTGCCACATCTTGTTGTAACAAACTCCAACAAACTCTGACAGTTTGATTCCACCGTTAGAAACGGTTAAAACCCTTTCTAGAACCCCCGGGAACATTTCCGCTAACAACAGATCGATGTACAGAAAACCCAGAACAGATCGTTATTGAGCAGCAAGAGATTGCTCCTCAAACAGAACAATTTGCTCTTGTTAAACATCAAAACTTCACCACAGCGAGCTGCTCTTGTTAAACATCAACGAGCTGCTTGAGAATGGCTTTATAACGATCTGCCTTTCACCAAACGATCTGCTCCACCAGCACTTTGCTGCAGCGGGCTGCTCCCGCTGCTAGTGAACGATCTGTTCCATTATCTGCTAGACAACAGACAGTTAATCATTCTGCTCCACTATCTGCTAGACAACAGATAGTTAAACGTTCTGCTCCACTATCTGCTCAACTTCAGATAGTTAAACGTTCTGCTCCACTATCTGCTCAACTTCAGCTCATGTGATCACAACTCTCAACATATCTACCTCTAACCTTGATGTACTTTACCACACCCTTCTCATTAATGTCGGATAGGCTGTCATCCCTACTTAAAATGTCCCTGGTTACCTGATGTATTTAAAACGTTTAAGACAGCTATCTATGATTGCAAGTGTTAATGCAGTTAAATATTATAATCGCTGTCCAGTCGGAAATAGATAAAGTTTTGGTGTATAATTGTGGCATCCTCGTCAGCACCACGCCAACCTCTTTATTTTCTTTCCATATCTCAATCAATAGTAGTTGAGGATTTCAACTCTTTCTTTGTACCAACATAATTTCTCGATTATTGGTTCGGCTTCTATTTGGCCGCGGGGTCCATTACCTTAACCATAAAAGTTACGCTTCCCAGTTGTTTCTATGTTCAATGGAAGAGAAGAGAAGAGAGCATCAACTTATATATGTAATATGTTCTAATTATAAATTTTATTTTTAGTTATGCTTTAATTATATAATTACAATATATATGGTTACTTTTAATTCACGAGTTCAAAATAAAGGTTTTAAACTTAATTTTGTAATGGAAATATAACATGAGATGATGAGAGATATTAAGAAGAAAAAGAAGAGCGAGGAAGGAAGAAAGGAAGGACCCAATTAATAAATTATTTACATCTAAATACCCCTAAAAAAGGAACAAAAGGGGTGGGGGGGCTAATAAAAGAATATGAAATAACCAATTCCAAGAATCCAAGATCAATAGTGACTCTCTAACTCTAGCATCCTCTACTAAACTGTCATCTTTGCTATAGACGGACACCAGTTTCATTTTTAATCAAATCTCCCATTTCATAACCCTTTGATGAACTCGTTCCAAAATTTCTTGATATCAAACCACGAGAGGCCAATGCAGACAGCTCCGATTCTTCCAGACCCTTCGAAGATCCCAGAAGGGGACTACTGCTCCCGTATTTAGCTAATGCTTCTTTAAATTTTGTGATCTGTGTCACAACAATGAAAATTGTTGGATCCATATTTGATTATGAAAAACAAAAAGAAAAATGAAAAACCATGAAAAAATAGCACATACTGTTGCATTAGTACAGCTGAAGCTACAAGCTCTACCCACCTCGCCTCTGTAGAATCTAAAAAAGGGCAACACTTGAATATTGAGAGCACCACACATTTCCTTGTGGTTTTCATAGTTAATTTGGAGGAAAAGGGCATTAGGGTTCATCCCAGCAAGTTGGCAGATCTGTTCAAGATTAGGCATTTCTTAGTTTTTTTTTAAAAAAAACAACGTAAAATATCAAGAAAATTAAATATAAAATAAGAACATGGACTAAAAATATGAAACCAAAATTTGTACCTTTGGATGCAATGTTCTGCAACCACCGCATGCAGGGGAGTAGAAATCTAGAACAACCAGACGCTCACCAGCATTCAACAATGAACCGACAAGGTCTTGTGCTGATTGAATCTCTAACATGTTAGAGTGAAGGGATTTCTCCCACCATCTCAATGTATTGCCTTCGCAGATTGACGACTCTTCCTATATCAACAATACACATTAATAATATAAAATAAATCAAACACCAAATAAAATGGGTGATGGAGATGCAAATACACAGCAAGACAGGGGAGCAGAAACTCACATTGTTTTGAGTGTCAAATTTGGGGGATTTGATGACAAAATTGGTAAGAGGTTTGTGATCTGATAAATCAAGCGTTTTGCCTAAACATTCTCTGGGATTTGATGATTCCTTATAATGTACGGTCTGAATTGAAGAACAAACCCTAAATGACCCTTTTGCTCTGTTCTTGAAAGCAAGATCATTGGACCCATAAACAGAGAGTCCAGCTTTCAAACAACAAGACATATCTCCAAGATTTCAACTTTTTCAGCCTAATTGCATCAGAAACCAAACAAAACCAACAAACAAGTATTATCTCCTCAAGAACCCTTTTGTCCTAACCAACAACAAAATAATGCCTATAATGCGGTAAGTGGAGAGGCTGAAATCCAATCCAAATCAAGCCAGAAAATAAAAAGGCAGTGGAAAGAATACAAGTGCTAAGAAACGAGGGGGAGAAAACAGGGTTCTCTATTCACTAGAAATAGGTGTTTGTGGTCTTCTGTGTTGCTGAAATTTCTGGGAGAGGAGCGGAGTATGTAAAAAAGAAAAAATCCAAAAGGGTAAATAGCAAAAGGGTAAGTGTGGGGTCAAGAGATTTGCCCTTATCCAGATTATTTCAGCAAGCTGTGCTTTTTGGTTCATTTAAGGTAAATAGCATTTCCTATAACAAAGGTACGGATAGTAGAAGTGATGATTAATTCAGATAATGAGAAAATAAGTTGGGAAGGCATAAATGGTGTTGAGTTTTTCAAGCTTTGGTTATAGGATTGATTCTCTTCGCGATTTCAGTTCCGGATTTTTCCTTTTGCCTAAGCAATTGCTATTTCAAGTATTGTTATTTCAAGTATTGTTATTTCACTTGCTATTTCAAGTATTGTTATTTTCTATTTCTATTATTCTTATTTCATATTCATACATACAAATTTCAAAATATAATTTATTTACGCTTTACTCGGTGTCGTGATGATTAGATGCAGGGCTATTAAAATTTACTAAAAAAGTGTTACTCCATCCTCTGCATCCCAATATTTATGATACTTTTTTTTTTCTATTTCGAGATATCCCAATATTATTGTCTCATTTCTCAAAGTGATAAGAGCATCCATAACTGGTGAGGCTTAGAGGTGCGGGCAAGGGGACTCCAAAAGCTGTGCCGCGAGTCCTCCGCTGCGGAGGACAGTCTTGGGCGGTGAGACTCTAGACGGAGAGACAGCCTCAGGCTTCCGGAGGGTGTGCCGATTTTGCCACTGAGGGTGGGGGTCTCCCGAGCCTCCTCCATTTTCTATTTATTTATTTTTTTGATTTTTTCCTTTTTAAAATTTTAATAAATAATTTCATCTATAAATATCATATTTCAATCTCACATTTTCATACATCTTCATTCATTCTTTAATCTTTTACACCCGTCTTCAAAAATACCTCTTCAAAGTTAGAAAAAAGAATAGATGAAAATTGCATATTACAAGATTTTTTTGAATGATACGTCAATAATAACTCACGACAACTCGAGCTACATAACGTGATGTGTGCTCAAATTAGTAGTAGGTTTGATTTTTAGTTTAGTTTTATTTTAATTTTCATTTTTAATTTAGATTTTTTAATTATTGTAATTTCAATTTCTAAGTTTGGTTTTTTAATTATTGTAATTTCAATTTATAAGTTAGGTTTTTAATTATTGTAATTTCCATTTCAAAGTTGTTTTTTAATTAATATAATTTTAACTTTAATTTTCGTTTTTAGTTAATGTATTTTAATTATAATTTTTGTTTTTTATTAATGTACTTAAATTAATTTTTTTATTCAATTTAATCTAATTAAATCAAAAATATTAAAATAAAAAATTAAAATTAATTTTTAGTTAAATATTTATTAATTTAAATTTGTAATTTATTAATAAATTTCATTCTTAAGAAATATTCCAAAAAAAAATACATAAATCATAAAAATAGAAATTAAGTAGAGAACCCCAAGTTGAGAGCCTCCCACTGCAGGAAAACAATACAAACTTTCTAAAATTCGTGGGACCCCACACAAAAAGTTTCATTTATTTGCGATATTGCCACTGGGAGGCTCTAAGAGCATCCCCAACGGGGGACTCTCAAAATTGGGGCTCGGTGGGGTCCACAGTATTTAGAGAAGTTGTGTTGGTTGGTGCAATGGGAGGCTCTCAACATGGGGCGCTCTCTTTGATTTGTATTTTTATGATTTATGTATTTTTTTATTTTGGATATTTGTTATGTATTAAATTTATTAATTTAAATTAATAAATATGTAAGTAATTTTTAGTTTTACTTTTAATATTTTTTATTTAATTAGATTAAATTGAATAAAAAAAATTTAATTTAAATACATTAATAAAAAACGAAGATGTGTGAAAATGTGAGATTGAAATATGGTATTTATAGATGAATTTAGGGTTTTTTAGCCTATAAATACATGAACTTATAGCAAATTATGCTATTTAACATGAACTTTAAAATGTGTTCATAAATACACCAACTTAATACATTGTCTTTTTTTGACCCAAAATTAAAAACACCTCAATTATGTGGACAAAATTTATCTGACGTGGACAAAATTGTATGAGGTATATAATTTTTAAATTATGTAAAATTAATTAAAATATTTTTTTTCTTTAAGTATTAATCTAAACCGTAATATATTTTTTCCCCACTCTTGTATTAGGATTTGTATTAATACATTATATTAGGGTTTAGATTAATACTTTAAAAAATCTTTAAGTAATGTATCTAAAACGTAATATATATTAATCTAAAACATCACATTATTTAAAAATTGTCTACCTGATACAATTTTGTCCACGTCAAATAAATTTTGTGCACATAATTAATTTAGAGTTCTATATCACTTATCACCACATAATTGGGGTGTTTTTAATTTTAGGTAAAAAAAAAAAAGACAATGTATTAAGTTGGTGTATTTATGTACACATTTTAAAGTTCATGTATTTATAGGCTAAAAACTCATGAATTTATGTATTAAAATAAATTAAAAAAAAATAAAAATAAAATGGACGGGCTCAGGTGTCCCACACCCCGCAGCAGCAAAAGAGGGGCAGCCTCCGGAGGCCAGAAGCTACCTCTCAACCCAAAGTCTCACCTCCGGACGCCGTCCTCCACAGCGGGGGACTCTCTCCTCGGCCTCTGTAGGCCCTGTCCGAAGGCTCCCCAGCCCCACCGTTGGGGATGCTCTAAGACATAGCCTTCCATTGTGGGTGCTCTAAAAAGTTAGTAATGACTCATTGTTTTAATGTTGTATTTGTGAGTGTTTATTGGTTTGCGTGCCAGAAACAAGGGGCCAAGAATATTGAGACAGAGAGAGTATATCATATTTATCGTATTGAATAATACTACAAAATATCGAACTTAAGGTATATCAAATTTTTTGATAATGTATAATAATGTATCGAAATTTTTGGTAATGTATGATATTGTATCGAACTGTTCGGTAAACTAAATCAATAATTTTTTCAAATACTGAGGTATACCGTCATATACTATATTATATGTACATATTTATTCAATTTGAATTATAACGAATTATTTATCATAAATTATTAATTGTAATTAATAAATATTTGTGACAAAATAAAAAATATGTAAATTTATTGATAATTGAAAAGATATGAACAAGAACTTATAATTATTATTTTTCACTAAATATAAACTATACTATATATTTTATATTACATAACTCAATAATTATGATACCCTTACATAATCTACTAAAATATTTACTAAAAAGAACATATCGATCTAAATAATTATATACTTCCTTCGTTCCACTTATTTAGACACATTTTTTTAGGTTGTCCCATTTATTTAGACACATTTTCTTATTTAGCAAATTTTAAAGCACAAACTATGTCTCTCAAAAGATATTATAATTAAATATTATTTGTGTGCCAAAAGCAAATGAGTCTACATAAGTGGGACGGAAGGAGTAACTAACTACAATAAATAAAATTAAGTATAATCCAGAATTATATGTTTGGTACGTTTTTGTTGTGATTTTAGTTGTGTTTTTTAGTCTCATTAGTCGTGTTTTAGTCGATTTTATTTTATATTTTGTTCGTTATTACGCCAGATGTCGATGTTGTGTAGTAGGTTGTTTGGTGATTGGAAGTGTCGCGATCGTGAAGGTGAAGTTTGATGCGAGAAAGTGTAACGAACGAACCGATGACGAGCCAAAGGTGCGAAAAATACCTGGAGCGCGAAACGGGGCAACACGAAGCACCCCGTAAGTGCTGGGCATGCAGCGCCTGCTTGGGTGGCGCGCGTCGGAGGACAGAAGCCTGGGGCCAACGGCCGCTGGAGGAGCGGCTCGCGGTAGGCAGAACCCCTAGGACTACTTTAATTTCTTTGTAATTTCGCATTGGGACGAAGGATTGAGGACGAGTTTGACTCTCAATACCAAGCTTCAAACTTAGTAAGTATATTTTAATTCTTATTTTCGATTGGTTAAGGGATTGATTCGTCTTACTCTACCTAGGGTTTAAAATTTCTTTAAGTATTATTGATTGCTTCTCGATTCATGCTTTCTTGGTTAAATTTGTGCTTAATTGAATTGAATGTTTGATCACCATTTAATTTCCTCAAATTCTAGATGAGATTGAGAAATAATGTTATGATTGAACTTAAGGTTTAATCAAACAACAATTCTAAATCGGAAATGTAAGAATTGTATTCGTTGTTTATTTATGATCTTCCTATTGTGTGATCCGAATACATAAGTTAGAATTGCGGCTTAATTATCAAATACGAAAGTAAGTAATTAAGTAACTCTAGGAAATCATTGTTCATAATTGAGAAATTCTTATTAGAGTAATCTAATACGCGAGTCATAGTTGTTGTCTGATTATGAATACGTAAGTGATTAATTAGACTAACTTTTAAGAAGTTCTTGATGAACGAATAATAGCATGAATATAGGAGCATGGTTTAATTGATTATAGATTTTCTTGACTCGCCCTTAAATCTGGAATTCCACCATTTTATTATTCTTTTTTATTTATTTTATTTTGTGTTTCTTCTGTTTTATCTTGATTAGAGTGTTTAGAATTTTCCTTTTATTTGTTTTAATAACACTTATAATTAGAATCTCTCTGCTAAGCTTTACATCGAAATTCGACCGGGGTTAACTTATCACAATTTAGGTCAAACAATATATTTTAAGAATATAAGTGTTTTATATGATTCATTTACTTTTAGACGACAATCAGGAAATACTCAATAACCATATATTATACCGGAAATCAATGAGCACACATGTGCTAATTTTTACCTAAAAATAAAATAAGTTGTTATTAATAGGACATCCTTATTAGTACCGGGACGGATTGAGCATAATATATCATTCATATATGATCAAATTAGTAATGTTATGATTCATATATCTAAATTTAACTAGTTATTTGATATTAGTCGTTAATTTCAAAAATTATGTTAAAAATAATGCTTAATATGTTTTTTGTATATGTTAGTTGTTGTTTAACGAGTCACTTATTATGTTTTGTGAATGCACGTATTTTAAATATATGAGTTTTCGGTATACTGTGAATGAAAGATATATCAAAGTAAGGTATGATATAACGAAAATAAGATAAGGTATAAATATTTAAAAATGTCATATAAAAATAAAATATAACGAAAAATATGATAAGGTAACAGTATAAAAATTTTTATATTAAAGATTAAGATAAAGTATAAAATATGACAATTTTAAAAACATACATCTGACAGCTGATCAGATGTCCGTCATAGCAAAATAATCGGATTTCATTAAAAGTGCGTCCTTTTTTGAAAAGAAAAAGATATATATCTTTATAATATTAATGCATATTTTTTAAATACAACACATTACGATTTTAATGAAGTAATCGGATTAATGAAGTAGTCTTATTATTCTCAAATCTTTTCTCTTGATATACTCAATGGTTCCTAATAATGATGTAGTTGTGACCAATGTTGTAAAGTGCGTAAGGCGTAACTGAGGCGTTTTGCCTCGGCGAGGCGAGGCGTACGCCTCGAGGCGGTATGAGGTGTAAGCCTCATAACAAAAAAAAAACATAAAGAATTATTAAAGCATTGTAAAACAATATAGCCACAAACCAAACATTAATTTAATAGCTTAGAGGTCTTTAAAACATGCACCATAACCATAGTCATATAATTCCACATAAATGCACCATAACCATAACCATAGTCATATAATTTCGCGGGTCGGATAAGCTCTCTATTCGTGAATCTTCTCATCATTGAAAGCACTCATCCATGATTATAAATAAAGTTGCTCGCTTTCCTTGCCTTCAATAACGCATTTTTGTGCTGAGGTAGCTCTCCAATCTTCTCGACCATCAAATCTAGGCAATGAGCCGCACATGGTGTCCAATATAGACGCTTTCTCTTCGCCATCAACATTTTCCCGGCAGCCTTATAGTTGCTAGCATAATCAGTAACAACTTGTACCACTAAATTCTCTCCTATTTCATCGACAATCCCATCAAGCAACT